>QFFD01000088.1:0-35666 GCA_003314615.1 Pholiota microspora
TTCCGCTTTAACGATGATTCCGACGCCGGCCACTAAATGAAAATGGAACCCAAATCATAAATTCTTTTTTGAATATGTGTTGCAATACGCGAAACTCACCTTCTCTCGGCTGGGCGGGTGACGCCCACCGCGTCTCGTCCCGTCCCCAGCTCCATCTAGCGTCCACTCAAACCCAGTAAGTAAGCCCGACGTCCATCTTTGTCATGCTATTCAGTAGCGCTGGCGCTAGCAAGCGCCGCACCGTCCACTCCCTGCCAGCCAGCCACCTTCAATCCAGTGTCCCCTCTGGACACTGCTCAATGTCCAGCCGACAGCACTCCCATATTGCGTCCATTCCTCGGGAGTTGGAGCTACTCGTCTTTCCGGGAAATCAAGTGCTTTGGAATTGGCTTCTCTCGTCGCGATTGTTTCATGACATTGCTCCGCCATTCAAACCCGCCTCGCCTACGCTTCTCAACAACTTACCCATACACCCGAGCCCCATCCCACCATCGCGGTATTAATAAACAACCACCACTTCTGGCGTTAATCATCTAAATCCATATCAAATGGCGCGTCGTGACCGACTGCTACACACTCCAGTCTCCAGATTCAGAACTCCAGACAATCAAATTGCTGTAATTCGCGGCGAGCGAGCGGTCGAAGAAAAATTTGCAATTCGGGTCTGGGCAGATGATGTTGATTCTTCACGGAGCTGGAATTTTCTCAAACCCAAAAATACGCGCTCCCCGTGGCTACCGTTCCCTGTCCCGATACGTGTCGGACGGACGGACGGGCGGCGGAGGGCGCTGTAGGCGCAGCTGGGTGAGGCGCTTCGCGTGTGAGATTTATATTATTGCAGCCCAGTTGTTCGCGCGTTGGGGCTCCACCTTCTGCTCTTTATACCCACATAACGATAAGTACAAAGAATCCGCCCAAAGCCTCCACACGCGCATTTGCACTTGGAAGCTGAAATGGCAAACGGCATGCACCCACCCCCGCCCCGCGCCTGCTTACTTGACATACGGAGGTAGATAAAAGGAGACACATCTTCTTCACCGTTTGTTGGCAGACGTTCTTCTAATTCTAATTCTAACGTGAACTCATCACACAATCATGCATCATGTATGATGATTGCTCAGGCTTCTTTGCCCATCTGTATCTGCAACACCAGCTTGTGCGCATTATAATTTGTATACATCTGGGATATATGCATATCCATTCAAAGAACTGTAAACAATCTGCAATTGTCAGAGTATCCACTTGCAGAAGCCGATCCGGTTATGTCGGACAGCGGGTCTGTGGGCTGACTTCTTTCGAGGCAAATAAGATTCTGGATCAACCTTCATTCAGTAAGTATCAGCATCCAGCAAGGTTTGCGAATTTGCCTGTACGGGAAGCAAGCTCGAGAGACCCATGGGCTAGACTATGACATCGCACGTCAGACGTCCGACACCGTGAACATAGAACTCGAGAAACAGAGCAGAAGCGCCAAAACCGCAAGATCACGGTCATGTTGAAGCCAATCAGACAGAAAGACCGGACGCGTTCGTCGTCACCCACCGCAAAGCGGTTCCCAAACATGTCCAAAATGGTCATATCTAATCTGAATGGGAACTTCGCTGCTGCGCAGCGCGCGCGCGTGCGCCGGGAGCAAGCTGGGAGTGGGGATCGGGGACCGTGCACAAGAGCCCATGGGAGAAATTACAATTATTCACTATGTCACTACGCGCACGCTCAATTGCGATTCCCGAACACCCGGCTTCGAAATAATGACATGTTGCGGAAAGCTTCCTTCTGGGAAACTTCGCGGAAGGGTGTGTTATGTTGCGCGTTCTGACTTCCAGCCTTCCAACTTCCAATATTCTGAAGACTGTGCGCCGTCTTCGGTGGACTGCCGGTGCATGGAGGACTTTTCGTGCGTCTTAGCGCGCGTGCTAGTAGTGGGGCTAGTTGCGCCGACGCAGTGCATAGCTATAGAGGCGGTGAGGAGGCGGCTGAATGCGCTATTCCTATCCAGCCCAAGTCTTCTGCAATCGCGAAGCCTAAAGGTAAAAATAAGCAGGATGGCTCAAAGACAGAAGGCCAATGTTGTATTCTATGTATATACCTCTCAAGGAAATCCGGACGCGTATTCGTAACCGCAACGGTAAACGATCAGTCTCGTTATCGGTCCATGTCGATGATGCATTGCGGGTTATGGCACCGCCTGCCATCTATGTACATATTCCTTTCAACCCACCCACACGGTTTCGAAGACCATGTTGATTCTTGAGTACGGGATTGGGATAGGGAAGATGGATGGATTGATCAACAATTATATTTTGAGACAAATCACGAAACTTACCTGCCTTCTTTTCTATCAAACAAATTTAAGAATCTGAACTTGAGAAGACGTGTCTCAAGGCGGAGCAAATGCGAGCTTCTTGTCACTTTCGTCTGTCCGAGTCTGTTATCCGAATCTTCTCTGCGATATCTTCGTAGACCCTTCGTTTTTCGCCTTCGAGCGCCCGTGAGTGATAAACGTACAGACTGAACCCGGCGTAATGCGGTTATAGATAGAGCCACGCCAGATAGCGATCCATTGAGAGCCGTCGGAACTATGACTGTGTTTTCTTCTCGGTCGTCCGGTTCTGTGGTGGACTTGAAGCGCTGAAACGGTTTGGAAACAAGAAGCACCAAGAATTGGCAATTCGGGCTTTTAGCGCGGAGAATCCGGGGTTGCGCAAGGCTAAATTGCAAGAATATATGAGAGAACATATACGCAAACGCGTCATTGAAAATACAATATAATTGAACATCAGAAGGACTACTTACTATATGTTGCAGTTTATAATCTTTAGGCATTGCCAACGGCAGATGCATATCCGTGCTTTTTGATGATGGTGGTGGTGGCGATAATGATGGATGCCACCACTGGCGAGTTTGCAAACGTTGAACCATCAACTTCCCGATGCCGGATGGGACAACCCGAATTTTCGATCAATAGATTGATTCAACGTGAACATCTTGCTCGAGATCGCAAAACTGACGCGCGCGCACAGAAAGCGATTTCGGGCTGCGCCTCACCCAGTGTCGCTGGGATAGTTATGTACAGCCGCGGCCGGAGAGAGATCAACCAGCACTGCATGGGCATCCACGGCGTTCACACCTTTCCGAATCAACAAAGAGAAAAAAGAACACCCACAAGTGAACGCGAAGCAAGCAAAGCGCGCCAAATATATCGCGGCCAGTAGTATGCTGCCGCAAAAATATCCCTTCGTGTTGACGTGCGCTGCGGATTCCGGCCAGTGGAGGTGGTGTAGCCCGTGTCCCCGCAGCGCTCCGGGGTATTTCTAATTATGCTACGCGGTTTGGGGTAGCGCTGACCTGCCCGACCGGCCGTATGTACGTTGTGGTATGAACGAATTACAATGTACAGAAGAGAAAAGAATTCAATTGAGAGCGGTCCTCCCCCCGCCGCTCATCACGCATCTACCTCTCATGTGTATGCATTGGTGCCACAAACATTCTCGTACGTTAGAATACACCGGAATATGTGTAGTATGCATACAATTGAGTCAGCGAAGGTTCCAAACGTTATCAAATGTGTTGAGAGGTATTCAGATATCGATACAATGGTATTTTTGCAGTATCACCTGCGCGAGTTGCAGCCGAAGAGAAAAACTTCACGCCTGAAGAGGTTGAAATTACTGAAATTACTACATGTACCGTGAAATTCTGACTGCGCGACTGTGCGTGTGGGTAGCATAGATCTTCCATATGTAATGCCAGGTGGGCGTACAGAACACCCTCGGGACTCCTATGTGGTGCCACACAGACAGAGTGTGAATTTCGATACCCACGCAGACAGACGGAACTTCGGAATCATCGATTATCGGGCTGTCCTCCGTCTGCGTGTCACAGCGGGAAGCAATATACAGGCGATATGTTATTCCAATTTTCTAATTGCTCCCAACGTTCAATATGACGACAATTACCAATTCATGAGTACAGTTTATCCCGAATTCGATCCCGCCGTCGGCGTCGCTGGGCGACGTCACACTGGCAGTATATCGGGAGATATCGATAGAGTGCTCATGAAGTGATGATGGATCATGCACTCCACATCAATTGCCCACCCGCTGCTCTTGGCTGGATAATAAAGTGCACAGAGATCGGCCATGTAGTAAATACACGTCGCCATTGGCCAGCATTGGCTGCAGGATGCAGTAAACGCATCATGATCATTGATCAGCGGTGAGCACTGTCATACATTAGTTGACGATGAAGAGCCAACCAGAGGCCGCCATAAGTCGGCATTTACACGGCATACGCTCCTGCCGACAAGCGGAAACATGCGTCTGCAAGAGCAGCGCGGGGGACACGGGGAGAGGTCGCTGATTGGCTCTGCGAAGTGACGTCCGAAGTATATAATTACTGTATGACATAACGGACTAGGAAGATGGTCTTGAGAGACTGGAACAGGAGAATTTATTCTTAAAGCGAAGTGTTTATTTATCTAAGTACGTTGAAAGTTTAGAGCAAGATTTGTCTGAAGAATGACTTAGAAGCATACCTGTGGGTAGCCGTAGATTTTTACCAGCTTCATCTGAGTGCTAAACGTCATTGAATGCTTACTTTTTTGCGATGATATCTATAAAGCTAGCCTTATCCCCTTGTCTCCTTGCAGGCCTATGTATATACAGATATAAATGCTCACCGTTACACCACTTAGTCCGAGTCCAACGTACAAGGTGTCTCCCTCTCTAGATGACTCTATAGCTTTGGCCTGAACCTTGTGGAAATGTAAGAGATATTACAAGCTAAGGGAGATGAGAAGGTACTTCAGTACTGTACTTTACCAATACTGGATTAGATCCTGGAGTCTGTTCCGCGATTCTAATGTAATTAAATAAATCGAACACGGAACCAAGGCTGAGATATTTAACAAGTGTTAGACATCTTGTTCGGACAAGAAGATCCTCTCGTACATTTTTCTATCGAGAGGACCTATCCCTTGTCAACAACAGAATAAGATAGAGACTTCCAAAGCTTGATGACTCCATTTGATGATCGATGCTCCTGCAAAAAACGCGTTCCACGATCCGAGAAGTAAGGAGACTATGAAAATAAGTATTCATGTTCGAGGCTGATTTAGCATAAAGCAGAATTTATTATTAAGCAGCTGTAGGTGGAAAATGTCAGCTGCTCTTTGACAAAAAGACTGACAGAAATGACTGAAATCGGAGCCGTATTCCATACACTAAAAGACTTGTTGACGAGCGACTGAAGAACAGGTCGTACTTCGCTGAAGGTGATCAACAATCTATTCATAGATTTTGGTTCGGCGGCTAAATCGAGCGCTTAGCGCCGTGTGATGTGAGTGCTGTGATTAGTCTTGGGATGAAAAATCTGAATGTCTCGAGTCCCTGCTTCGATTACCGTTTTTCGCTTTTTTGCTATGTTTCTGTTTCTTGATTTAATTTACAATAATACGTGGAGCAAGGAGTTGTTTAAATCGTTGAACTAGCTATAAATGATATTCGACGGTACACCGGACTGAGGCTCTTCATATCATTAGAGATTCTAGTGAGCCGTCTATTTATTTCGTGGTTGGTAAAATTCAGAAGACTGTCCGGCTGACTGCCTTCCTGACTCTCTTCCATTACACCATTCCTCCTTATAGCTGGCATTATCATGTCAAATGATCAAGACATGTCGGGTCCGTTACCGCAACCAAAACAGCCACATTCCGAACATCAGACAGAGATATGAAGTCACTATTTGAAAGGTCTGATACTATCTCTTTTTTATCCTACCCCCCGGCCCACAGCGGGCTTCTCTATGAGCGAGCCTAACTTGGCAACGAAGTAAAGTATCATAGGAATTTGCCTATTGCTGTATTACATACAGTTCCTACATATCAGAATGAAGGTTCAGAAGTATACTATCTATTAGCTAAATAATGATGTATCGGGCATACATAGCTTTAGTCTTTCGTCTCATGATACTATCTACTTTTCGCACTTTGACTGTATGGCATGATCGTGTTCATGACCTAACATATCCTCTACCAGAACGGCACGTTATTTGCCTAAGCCAATAACACACATAGAGGGCTCACAAGAAAGTGAGCGTGACAAACGATAATCACTTTTCAATTTCAAATGTTGAGAATTATCTGTTTGTCAGATTTGGATGCGAATGTTGAGCGGCTGAGCACATTCATGATTTGACACTCCAAGATGATGCACTTTCATGAATGGTAACGGTGATAGATGTTCAACGGATAGATAAATGAGCTCTGAATATTAAACATACATGGCGAAGATCACTCTCATATTGTGAGACGTGACAAGCGATCAAGGATCACAGGCTGTATAATGTACTCATATATGAGAGATAGGAAAATGAAAATATGCACTTACATACATCCATCTCATATGAGATTCAAGCCACTCGCAAGTAGCGGCCGAGCAAGCAATCGAGGGGAAACATTACCTTTGTGAACCACATAATTCTTTCACCCACAAGGCATGGCAATTGGCGCCCACAAGCAAATCACCTGAGGATCCAGTCCGGCCACATCCCGAACGGAATTTAGTTAACAGCAACGGCAATCAAGTAGTACAGCAGAAAGGGTCAACTGAGAGGTCACGATCTGATAGACTCTACATTTCTGAGCATAGTAGATTTGTAAAGATCAGGAGTGATAGGGGTGATATGCAGCTAATGCTTCGAGCAGAGGAAACTTGAGAGCGACGAACGGCAGATAAGATTCCAATGAGGAGACGCGCAAAGAAATCCCACAATTTGCCCAATGCTGAAGAGTAAGTGCCACCGCATTACTATGCCGTGCTGACTGTGAATCTCTTAGAACGTCTGTGTTACTCGAGGGCAAATCCATTTGGAAATTTGGTATGCAGTATGCTTCTGCGTTTCCAGTAAGGTTTCCAGTCAAGCTAGTCAGTCACAGGGGCAGGGACAATAAATGTGTCTTATCGCATTGAAACTCCTCGAAAAGACCCAATTGAAAGCTTGGGTAAGTAACATTTAGGGTCCATCGCTAACCGACAAAGAGATGAAAGAAGATAATCTTGTTACAACGGTCATCAAGCAGGATCGAAATGCTTGAATAGATGCAAGCAGTATAGATCCCCATTAGAAAACATTGCATGCCCACAGGTTGAGAAAGTCAACACCTGAGCGCAGAGCTTCAGCATCTTCAAAGATAAGAGGTTCCGAGCCTCTGAGTCTGTAAATAGGCCATTCGGAGCAAGCATGATGAATCTACCTCGATTTGAGTATGTCTCTCTGTATCATTGCCTGTGTTCGGTTCCGATGTGATAGAGTCGTAGTTGAGTCGGAATGAGTGTCGGCCCCCTCCAATGAGTATTCTGGGAGATGCGGGCACAAAAACGAAAGACAATTCTCCGAGTAGTAAGCTGAGGCTGAACATGCTGCGTGGGTTGCATCTAGTAACACGAGAAACCCGATAGCGACGAGAGGCAAGTTCAAGTAGCGCGTGTGCTCCGCGAGTCGCTATAGAACACCCACAGCTAGTAGAGCATCAGAACACAAACGAACGAAGACAATCATTCTGAGCACACGTAACAAGAGCAAGAGCTTCTATGGGCATCTTGGAACGAAATACTGACTGTCACTAAAGCGCTGAACGCCGCAACAAAAACTTACAGGACATCACGTGACTTTAAGCATCTGTATCGTCGATGTTACTGCCCGACAAAAGATGGTTACTTCTCTTCCTCCAACGTCCATCAAGGTCATCTTTCTTTCGGCCATGCCTACAAGATCCACTGGAAACGCCCAGAAAACCAGGCGTTCTTCGCGCCTCATCGATCGACAAGGTATTTCTCCCGCAATCCTGGCGGATACTCTTGAACGGCTAGTACCACCATATATAATTTGGATCTTCTTTATACAGTGGCGGCCACCAAAGCATTGTCTACCGCGCAAAAACTGTCAACATCCGCTCCTCGACCAAAGCGAAGAAAAGTTTCTGTCGGGAATATCTTCTCAAATGATCCAGCCAACGATTCATCAAGCACCAGTACCCGTGTCACTTCAGCGTCCGGTTCCGACCGTCGACGATTCGGACGGACAACAAATGCAGAACTCGAGCGACGTGAGAGACGTCTTGGTCAAAAAGAACAGGATTACAATAAACGGCTCGAGGACCTTGAGCTCCGAACAACAACTCTAGCCAAAATGGAGGACGAAACATCAGTGATGATATCACAATTGGCAGAACGCGAGGTTGAGTCAACTTTAAAGCACCTTGAAGAGCATTTCACATGTGCGCTGTGCGTTCCAAAATTAAATATTCGCTTTCGCCGCTCACTTCAATATGACAGATGCTATGAAGTTCTGGCAGCTCCATATTCGCTAAATCCCTCGCATTGCGGGCATACATTCTGTGGTCTCTGTATCCTCAAATGGTTCTTTTCCCGGTTGCATCGTGCGTGTGGGGGATGGCATGAATCTGTCGATTGTCCAATCTGCCGCAGCCTGTTGATCGTCACGCCTGAATCTACCCCTCGATTAGCTTTCACCTTTCCATTCGTTCCAAATCGCGTAACAGCTTCCGTCATTGAATCTATGGTAGAGAAGCTCGCCCAACCACCGCTGTGCTCGCAAGCGAAAATTAAAAGAGAAGGGAGTGAAAGCACGTGGGGATCACAATCGAAAAAGGATCGCGGGCGAGAATGTGTTCGGAAGAGGGAGGTATCAGAAGAAAACGAGGCTGAAAAGGTTTCGGAGACTTCGGACATTCCTGCTTGGAGAGAGGGTGGATACATGCGGACGGAATGGCTCAAGAAGGACAGGCAAGTGTATACTCATTCACGTTTTGCATCTATTGACGTCTTCAATTTTATAGAGAAGGGAAGAGAGAAATGGGCCATATATTGAGGAACTGGAGTACGATGGGATCTCGCGAATTCATTGAAATGAAGCAGAGACTAGGTGTTTGACGGCCTCGACACGCGACTTCCATCCTCGTAAATTGACACCGCGCATCCGCGTTCTATCCTCTGGCATTTCAGTTCCAAGATTCCATCATACAAATGCCCGTCGCAATCGTGGATTTTATCACCTCCACGGACTTCGTTTCTATTCTCCTCCGGGACCTTCAAGCCTCAAATATTATAATATGCACAATTGTCTTTACGTTCGGACCTCTTTTTCTGGATATCAGAGGTAATTTATTAATTACAGAAACCATCACATCCATACCGTACCGCCAGTCTTTTCGTTATCACAGATTCTCGTCTTTGCATCCTGCTTTCACACCTATCACTGTATCACTTTGTAACAATACACCTTATTACACATTCATTGTATAACAATTACACGTATTCAATTCAAGTCCACAGCTTCGCAAGAACCAAGATATCTGGATAAATCTCATAGGTAGAAACACCTCTCTTTCAGTGCGCGCATACCGAACAATTCCTATCGAAAAGACGGAGGAGTCAGTATATGACATCGCAGTATCTTCTGTGAATGAATAGAATAGAACTCACCCAATCTGATGGTGAAACCCACAGCTCCGATACGCTGTCCATCTTACCAAGCACCGCTGCACCCTTCCAAGCAAGAACGCGCGGATCGACCTCTTTGGGGGGAGGAATAATCTGCACCTTTTCCATATTCGGGACCAGCGGTGTGGCGATAGCCTGCAGTCTTTTCCGATCACAGTTCAGTGAATTGGGTAGCATCAAGAATGCGCGCTGCGAATTACTTACCTGCTCTCCAAAGCGTGGGCCATGCCAGGTATCAGCGCCGTGCCTCCAATGACCAGGACTGCTTGCAGGTACTTTCGGATCTTCTCAACGCCTCCTGCTGCCCGTGCGCTGTTGAAGATAGCGACGTCCGTAGGCAATTTGCTGGCTTCGAAGTAGATATCGATATCGTACCCCCCTGCAGAAGATGATGCTGCTGCGCTGGATTGAGCCTGCATTACCTGTGGTGCTGCTGCAGGCTGGGGGGTAACCGTGGGTTTGCTTTCATCTTCAACGTCAATCACTTCGATAGGAGCCTCGGAAGTCGTCTCTGAATGACTGGGAGCCGGATTGATGTTATCGACGTCCATAGGCCGGACGTCTGCTTCAGGCTTCATGGGAGAAGAGGCTTCTACAGTATCACATTAAACATCACGAATAATTGCTAAGTTAATGGATATGATGTCAAACCTGACGGTGGCGCATTCTCAGGTCCGGGCTGAGGATGGGAGAAAATGACTTCTGGCGCAGATTCAGCGGTTGGCATTAGATGCTGTGTAGATATTATCATCGCGTTGGTCTAAACACCCAATTGAGCCATGCTTTGAATTTAGGGCAATGCGGAGATTTTACTTACAACATGATCTGATTGATGCCCTGTTATTTCTTCCGTAACGTTTTGAGACAGCGGGTGGAAGTGTTCTCTCTTCTTGTCGAATTCAATGACTCGTGGTTCGAAAAGACACTGGTCAAAAAGTCATCAACGAAGATGTTACAATATCGTTGAAGAGACATTGGAAACTCACCATAGGCGCCATTATGATCTCATCATACGCGCGTAAACCATATTTCTCGGTCAGTTTACCAGGCCTCCGGACGTTGAAGTCGTACAGATTCAGTGCAACATCTGACTGAAGACTCTTCGTTCAGCATTGTACAAAATCGGGTAAGAAACAGCACCTTACATCCGCCAATGTACACAATCTCGATTTCAAATCCTCCATAACATTCCAATCATACGTTTGGCTGAGGTCGATGTCGCGGTATGGAAATTTGATGCGATTCAGCAGCACGTAGAGAAATTCGGTGATATCGTCTCCGCCCATATTTAATGTCATCCTATGTTTTTTCTGATGTCAAAAATGCAAATCGATGTGTTCCCATTGTACACACCGTGAGTCCGGTATAACAAGGCCTTCATCGACGCAAGCAATACTTGTCTTCACAGCACCGATATCAACAACGCAAGCATTTGAGATTCCAGCACCGTAAGTCGCGGCTAGGGATTCCTGTTTTATTTTATTTTAAACATATGAATGTGACCAACCTGAACTTTACTCACCTGCTGTGCACATATTTGCTTGAAGCCCATATTTACTATCAGTAGATTGACCAGCTCGCGAACATAGGCTCTGTCGTAGAAATCCGGTATCACCAAAACGACCGAGTGATTCTGTGAACATAAATAAGGTCTGAGAGGAATGTAGGCGGAGAAATGATACCTTGTAATCGAATGGTCCAATGTTAAATCTTTCGCTTAGGGTAGTCGAAATCAAGACCTCCAAGTCGCTTAAGATCATTTGTAACGATGTGTAATCTCTCATGTTGAAGTTGGAGCCGTGGATAGGCCATTTTACCATATAGTTCGCTGAGACTGGATCGACGATACGAAGAGCCTGAGTTAAGGAATCACTACAGGCAGTAAGAGACTGTGTCATGCGAGCTGACCTTCTCTCCTACCAGAATCTCGTCTGGACAAGTACCGTCTATCCATTCTGTTTGGTAATCGTTGTGTTCTGCTATTCTCTCTGGTTTAAATTGCTCATTAAAGGTTGATGCAATCTTCGTTGCATTCGGCGTCACGCGTAGCTTGTAGAATCTCATTCGGTCGCGGAGTGAGACCGTTATAGAGGCTAACTTTGCATTAAACTAAAGGAGGCAATTCATAGGTAGAAATTTGCAGTAAGTAATCGACACTTACTGGATCATCGCGTTGTGTTGTATCGACTCCATTCTCTTCTACTGAAGGCGGCTCCCCTTGTTTTGGATCCAATGGATAGCACACAAGTCGAGTGCGCTCCGGTACGGTAAATGGAGCTTTAGCCTTTCTTGCGACGACGCATGGCACTGAGACTGGATTAACATCTGAAGCTCTGCCTATGCGAATGTAACGAGAGCCAGGATGTATGACAATGATCTGTGAGCCCCGTCTTCTACATTTTAGATCAGTATTTATTGATTCTGACAACTACTCACCTCTGTTCCGGTGACGACTCTTCAGTTTGGGGACCTTTGCTTCTTCGTTGAGCATTCCTAGTCCAAAGCGTTTGCGATTCTGATTTGAGATATGTAGAGCTAGCGTGCTTGGGATTGAATCTATACATAATTTATAAAACTATTCAAATCAGAACAGTCCACATGTTGCCGCCTTCCACTCACGTCAGCGGGACATTGAACATGGTGTAGCGCATCCCAGTTGTTTCATCACGCTTTGCGTTCGGTATTCCTCGAGGCATTGTAAAGCAGGTGGTAGTATATTTGAGGTCGTTGTGTCGCAGAGATGATGGTAATACAAGAGAAGCAATGGAGTAAACAAAAAATGACAGAGATGTTGAAGAATTGAAATGAGTTGGTCGACAACTCGCCGTCAAATTCGATGGTTTCCCGTAACTCCGTATGGCAATACCACTTTGACGCGACCCACGTGACAAAGCGAACGCGCGCTTTTCCCACGCCCTCGTTGTAAATTGATTATTCGAACTCGTCGTCCTGAGTCCTGCGTTGCCTTTTCCCGTTTCCTTCTCCATGCACAAGTCCGCCAAGTCGTCTCAGTCAGGTCTTGGTTCTGTTAAACGAGACTGGTCACAGTCCAATGTTTCGCAGGCCACGCAGGACATACCATGGTCCTCCTCACCCCCAGTTCCCAAAGACAAACCTGTAGAGAAGAAGCTTACGCCTTCTGAGATACGGTTGAAAGCGATACAAGAAGCCCTCTCAGGGATATCATCGTCCTCTTCCTCTACCACTGTGTCCGCGTCTTCGTCTTCTTCATCCTTCCAGAGTAAACGTCCAAGCACGAATACAAACGATGCCACGGCACCTCCCGCGAAACGAGCGCGACAACTCCCACCCGACTGGCACGATGCTCTTTCTGGACAGAGCCTATCTAGCTCCAAACCAAAACCAACACCCAAAGCTGCTATGTCACGGTCTGAGAACAAGCCTATGACTACCGGCGCGTCAACTGACACTGTAGCGTCAACCAAGAAGATCGCGTCCATATTTTTGAGCCAAGAGCAAACTCAAATCTTGAAGTTGGTAACAGCCGGAGAAAGCGTATTCTATACCGGTAGTGCTGGTGAGTGTCCTATTCTATATTCTATTTCTTCCAATAATGTGCCAATTGAACGAAGGAACTGGAAAGTCAGTCCTCCTTCGCGAGATCATCAAGTCGCTTCGCAAGAAATTTGTGAAGTCGGCGGATGCGGTGGCTATTACTGCATCCACAGGTGCGCAAAAAAATAGTTTTATTATTCGTGACTTTGTTTAACAGACCGTCAGGCATCGCTGCCTGTAACATTGGTGGAGTTACCATTCACTCCTTCGCTGGCATTGGCTTGGGAGTTGAGTCTGCGGAGGATTTGGTCACCAAGATCAAGAAGAATAAGAAGGCCTCAACACGATGGCTCCGCACGAAAGTGCTCATTATCGATGAAGGTTAGTATATGCAGTTATCACAGTGCGTGTCATCCTGACCCTTGCTTTAGTATCTATGCTGGATGGGGAGCTCTTTGATAAACTTGCTAAAATTGGTTCTCTTCTCCGGAAACGGCCAGAACCATTTGGTGGTATTCAGGTATGAATATATGCTTTTTCTTTCTGAACGACGTCTCAATTTGTAATAGCTCATTGTAACCGGAGACTTCTTCCAATTACCTCCCGTGACCAGAGGAGAAGTAAAATTCGCATTCGAGGCAGAAATGTGGAAGGAAACCGTGAAACATACATATAATCTTACAAAGGTGTTCAGACAAAGTGACCAAAGTGAGTAACACCGTATAATTGTTGACAAAGTGCCGTACTGAAATTTATTATGTAGCCTTTGTGGATATGTTGAATGAGATGCGTTTTGGAACTCTTTCACAAGAATCTATACAAGCATTTAGACGACTTTCTCGCGACATCGAATATGACGACGGTCTAGGACCCACGGAACTGTTAGTCGTTTTGAAAATTATATCATATGCGTACTTGACGAGCTCACTCCGTTCTCAGCTTCCCTCGACGAGAAGACGTCGAACGATCCAATTCAACCAGGATGTCACATCTACGAACCCATGAGGAAACTTACACATCCTCGGATGGTGGTGCTATCCTAGATCAAAATCAACGCGACAAAATGTTGGCTAATTTCATGGCACCGCAGAAACTCTGCCTTCGAATCGATTGCCAAGTCATGTTGATCAAAAACCATGATGAGACCCTCGTCAACGGAAGTATGGGACGTGTCGTCCGATTTGTAGACCCTGCTGTCTACGGTACAGAACTAGACACGGAAATGTATCCAGGCGAAGCAGCGGTTGTCGGCGCTGCAAGTGCAATCACGGGCGTTGGCTCTGCTGTTAACAAGAAGCAAAATTCTGCTACTGTTGCGAAACCACGGTTGTATCCTGTGGTTGAATTTATCCTTCCTCATGGAGGCAGGCGCAGGATGCTTATTATGCCTGAAGTGTGGAAGGTTGAACTGCCCAGTGGGGAAGTTCAAGTGAGCCGGACTCAGGTGAATTTAAACCTCGACACCTACGTTTTGTCTATACTGACTTGTCGCAGCTTCCCCTGATTCTTTCCTGGGCCATGAGTATACATAAATCTCAAGGGCAAACTTTAGATCGTGTAAAAGTTGATCTTGGAAAAGTCTTTGAGAAGGGACAAGCTTACGTTGCACTCTCGCGTGCCACGTCCCTCGATGGCCTACAGGTTCTCAATTTCAACCCGAGCAAGGTACAAATCGATATTCCATTCTTGTTTCTGATACTGACATGATCTTACTGAACAGGTTCAAGCGCACTACAAAGTCGTCGCTTGGAGTAAGACACTGTCTGTTATCACTGAGCGAGACTAAATAAATAATACAATTATCCCATTGACCTTGCATAACACTTTCTACTTTATTGCATCTTTATGTACACTGTAACAACGACCTCTGACTGACTCTCGGCTCATACGGGTGGATATTGTCACACTTGAAATATCTATACACTATTCAATCAATACTGATTAACCAGGTTTACTTTCGAGCCGAGGTTTTGGGCGCCTAATTATAATAAAAGGTGCTAAACTCCTATTGGACAAAGCCTCGGGCCGATCCGTAAAGTCCAACTTGAATTTACGGCTCTAACACTGACACTGACCATAAACGATCTTCCTTCTGGATACCTCCTCAGAATCTCAACGCTCTAAGACGTTTCTCAACATGGACTCTCATTCCTCACGTCAATATCTCGTCCGAAGTAATGACGACATGCGCATCATGCCCTTCATCCAAATCATAGCGTACTCTCCTACAACGCTTTGAGTCCTGCAGTAATTCATTCAAGAGCGAAAGAAAAGCACCCATACCTTATTTTGAAATGCTGCTACACATGTCGGTAGCAACACAATCGCCGAAGCTACTTAATCTACCTTTATTAAGACTAGGAGACCCAGAAGGATAGTCGATAGTGAGTACTAGTGAGCGCTTGACCCCGCCCATACAAACTTGTTCATGAACATATTTCTCAAGCACACTGAAATAGATGTCATCAATGCCCGAAAAAGACCATTCATAGCGTGCTACATTCGACTGCATTGCACAAACACTGTCTATAGCGGAGCTAAATATTCTCTTCTCTCTGATTCATCGCGGTTTTCGTCGGTTTTTAAGGACACCCTCCTGGTATCTCGGATCATCGTGTGCAATCATAGGGGAAGCTCCGATGATATGTTATCCAAGGTTTCAGATAGGCGGTTGATGAGGTTCGGGTGAGCTTTTCTTTCCGAATTGTAGATTACCTCCTTCCGCGCAGACGCACCTCATTTCCCCCTGCGTGAAAAGGAGTAGACTGGTTTTACGTAAATCAATGAAAGTCGTCGTGCTTTCGTCGGGCAATGGCTCTGGTCGAAACTCTATCTCCATGAAGGCCTGCGCTGTGTCTATGCAGGGTATACATGATAGGATGGATCATGGGAGTCTTCGGATAGACTCTGATTTCACGTCCAAACTTGCAACGATCCCAAGATCATAGGAGGTCGGCCGAGCGCATTCTTAATAATGTACGTTCATGGCCCCATGTTCGTGTTCTATCACTGACTTAACTAGCTTTAATAGCGCCCGCGCTGTGAACATCGTGTTAATTAATGATCTTTCTTGCAAGGACACAAAGGTTGCTTTTCTCTAATGCCGAGTCGGCGCTTGCGGAGGTTCGGCAGACCGCAAGTCAACTGACAAAGCCGTACCTCTAAAGGAAAATGCGGTTCAATGATACCCCGACACCCGCACCAAGCGATGTTGTTAACTGACTCCATAAATACCAGCTATTCTGCTAGTGTTTCGTGGTTATCATCTGGTTACCCACTCTCTGTCAACGTCGGATCCACCCCTGCAGGCTTAGAGGAAGATGGGTTCTGGCGACCTGTTGCCTACCGGACATGGACCAGTCACCTCTAGCGCCCAGCCTCCATTCGTTTGGCCAGTCAAGCCTAATGACGCAAAATTGTCCGTGAACTTCGACGTAGAGGCTGATATATCTGCGACGTCGACGTTGAACCTAAATGGTGCCGCTGCTGAAGAGGGCGTCGTTTTAAAATCTTTGGAAAATGTTGAAGAGCCAAGTCTTGATCCCCGTATCCGTCTCTCTGAACAAGACAGACCATATGAAGAAGAGCTTGATGAGAACCTTGCCCAGCGCTTTAGCCACCTAGTCTTTGGCAGAGTGCACGACAAAATTTCGGAATACGAAAAGGACCATGAACCTATATATGTCAGTTAATGATTATTTCCCAATGACTCTAAATCATACCCATTATGTGTTCCAAGATCGAATTTGCACTAGGAGACGGCCACAACCCAATCAATTTTCCTTTGCGCAAAAAATGGGCTATTACAGCGATTGCATGTTTTTCCACCATTTTAGCTTGTATGTTTATATTACGTTCACTCCATGAATATCAACTTACAGATCATTCACAGCATGTACTTCATCGAGTTATAATCCCGGATTTGCCAGTATGATTCGTGACCTCAACTGTACCAATTTCCAAGCTACCATCGGCTTAAGTGTCTATGCTCTTGGATTTGGGATTGTTCCGCTCGTCACAGCGTCATTCAGCGAAGAATTTGGTCGCTTCCCTCTGTATGTCGGTTCTGGAATTGGTTTTCTTCTTATGTATATGATGATTGCATTGTAAGTCATTCAAGAACTGATAACGAACACGAATTCTAACTGACACACCCGTTACTAGGTCTCCAAATATTCAAACTGTCATCATTGCGCGTTTTATTCAAGGCGCGTGTGGGTCCACGGGCGCCACAATGGTGGGTGGAACTATAGCTGATATATGGGCACCTAAAGAGTAAGCTGTTGTGCTTTATGAAGGCGCTAATATTGACCTGTAAATACAAGGCGCGGTTTACCTATGTCGATCTTTGCCCTGGCTGCTATTGGGGGCACCGGTTTTGGACCCGTATATGGCGGTTGGATAGAAATGGAAACAGCATTGGAGTGGAAATGGATTCAGTGGATCCAGATGATGTACGTCAAATCATCCTACTCTTTACCTTACAGCTGCTAATCTAATTTCAGAGTATGCGGTGTATATATACTCGTTCTGGTGTTCGTTATGAAAGAGACACGCTCCTCTATTTTGTTGACTCGAATAGCGAAGAAACTCAGGAAAGTAACCGGCAACCATCGATATCGCGCACGTGTAGAAGACGAACGCGCCAACCTTCGCACTTTGATTTGGATTTCGTGTACAAGACCCGTTCGTAAGTCAATCACTCTTACAACTACCTGTAATCACGCATTGATCTTCTTTTCAAACAGATTTACTGTTCACTGAACCAGTCGTGCTCAGTTTTAGTGTTAGTCTTTCACTTATCTGGCCTCAACACCTGCCGCTGACACCGAATTCGCTATCTAGCTATGGATTGGGTTTGCTTGGGGTGTCCTGTATTGCATGATTGAGTAATGTCAGCCAGTCCCATACAGCGATCACCCTGACTGACTCCACTTACACAGGTCCATAGCCGGAACTTTCTCGAGTCTGCACAACTTCAATATCGGCGAAGATGGCACCGTATTCATGGCTATGGTGTAAGCAAAAGTCCAGATTCTCTTGTTTTCTGTCTCTAAATTATATTTTGTACGGTAGAATCGGATCTCTGTTGGGCTTTGCCAGCAACTTCTATCAAGAAGTACTGTACCAGTATGTCACTGCTAGCACGACTTCTGCGACTACAAACTCATTTTCGACAACAGGCGCAATTTTCCTAAACGAGGCCCAGAAGCACGTCTTTACCTTGTTTGCGTTGCAGCAATTCTCATCCCTGTGGGCATGTTCATATATGCTTGGTCTGCTTTCAAGAGTGTCCCTTGGATTTCCTTGGCCATCGGAATTACAATTTTTGTTTGGGGGATATTCATTGTCTATCTGGCGGTCTTTTCGTATCTTGCTGATTGGTGCGAGTCATTTGTCTCTCGGAAGTATGCTCTGTTAACAACAGAACATCTATCAGCTATGGTCCGTTCGCATCGTCAGCTCTGGCAGGTCAAAGCCTTGCTCGTGGGTCCCCTTTGAGAATTCCAGAGTTTGCGCGCTCTAATCACTCTAACCCATCAATCAGGCAACTTGTCTGGGACTGCATTCCCGCTTTTCACAACACAGATGTACAAAAATCTGGATTATAAATGGGCTAATACTCTCTTTGGATGTCTGGCTGCCCTTATGATACCAATCCCTTTCGTATGGATTCACTCGCAAAGGCATTTTTCTCGCTCACTAACACCGACTTTTGCAGGTTCTCTTTTTCTTTGGACCATCAATACGAAAGCGCAGTAAATTCTCTCGAGCTGTAATGGAAAGCTCGTAGATGAAGTTACGTTTAGAATCCAGTAGACTTTGGAATTCTCCCGCGTCATTCTTTCAATTTGTACACTCAAGTTATGACCGTACGTACCTCCTAATGATTCCTCATGTCAAATACAGCTTTGTCGGCATGTCCGAACCTCATTTGTACATACTAGTTCTCCTGCATATTTCCAATACAGCCATGTTGCGTATACTTGTGCTGTGCCATATAACCTGAAGCAATAATCTAGTCGTGTAAATATGGTAAATACCTATGCTGATGTGTTTCGTTGGCATATACTGTCCACAAGACAGTTTTGGTCTGATATTTTCGTCATACTGTATAGCAGATGACAGCACGACAATAGTGTCATATTTTACTCTTGGTGGATTGTGGATTCGAATTCAGCAAATCTTATCGTAAGGTCGCATCCGCCTATAGTAACTGTAATACAAACCTTTAGCGCCGACACCGAGACAAGATATCAAACTTACACATGTCGTAAAACCCATCCTTTGATAGATTGGGCAGCTTCTGGGTCTCCAAATGAAGGGGGATACCTAATCTCTGTTAAACACAATGAATAAGTTGATCTGACACATTCAGAAGGTGTGGCGATTCGGAAGGGGGCGTTACAGGGAACGAAGTAAGACTCACTTTTGGATGTACAGAATGTACCTGTCGAAGACTAATCCCAAGGCTAGATCCCGTGGATTGTGCCTCCTGAGCCTCGAGATATTCCATAAATGCCTTTTCATGATCTACAAATGCATCCAAGGAGGCCATCAGACGGACCATCGACGGTGCTTGAGGGTCTTTGAACAAAGATCTGAATTTTGACCTCTGTTTTGATTTCCGAGTCAGTTAAATTAGTTGTAAAAACGAGACAGCGCAAGGAAACGTACTAGTGAAGGAATTCCTCGAAACCTTTCTATGAGGATTTTGATAGCGCGTGGATTGTTCCGGGCGATAGACATAGGCGTCTCTTCATGCCACTTTTTGGAGTGCATAAGCAAACAGGAATACCGGTTGGTTTTATTCAGAAGTGGGGCCCAATCCGCTAAACATCCAGTGACGCCCATTTTGTCACCCATATCGCCAACATCTATGCGATCGAAGGACGCGTTTGAAAAAGCTGGTAAAACGCCTATGGATATCCCTTTCGACAGCAGGCGCGAGTCGTATTGAAGTAGATGTATGTTGATGTTGAGCACTTTCAGTCGAGTCGCAAATTCTCGAAGTTCTGATTTGACATGGAAGAAGAGGCAGCCCATGACATCACCTGGAGGGGCGCTTCCATGGCGGGTCCCTGTGCGCTGAACTGCAGTGACGTCCCATCCATGGAGAGGGTTGATGTCGCCCGCCATCCCCATCCATTCTCCTTGGGGCGTGAACATTAACCTGAAGATGAGAATTCAACACTTCGATTTACTCGTAGTAATACTAAGTAGCACACCTATTCGGAGATGTAAAACGAGTTAAATCGACTCGGAAAGGTGCAAGCACACCAGTTTCCCAAAATCTATGCAACCCAAGGCGATGTGAGGGTCGCAAACTCGATAGAACTTTGTCTCTGTCGTCAACATAGAAAGGGTCATCAAATACTTCTCTCCTACTCGCCAGACTTTGATTGAGACTGTAATTCGAAAACAACATCTCGATTGGGCGCTTTACACTGGCGGTTGGTTGAGCGGAATACAGTTTCCCTCGACCTCGCGTTTTCAACGTTGTCTGGAAAGACATTTCCCCGTCTCTGGGATAGTCGTCGAAAATGAGCTTAGCGCAATGCCGAACATACGAGGCCCCTGTATCTGGTAGGCTCGCAGAGTACATGAGGTGTGCCGTAAGTTCGGCCGATTCCTCGCAGGTTGGGCCGGGGTTGAGCAAGACGCAGAGTATAACCAACATCCGGTTGAGCACAATGGTGTTGCTGTTGTTAAGCAAGATGTCCATATTCCCTGTATAATCGTTTGGAAGACTGTTAACGGTCTGTACGAGGTTGCGGATGTCTCCAGCAGCTGAAATATACATATTTGGGTCAGCAAACACGGAATTCAAAGATATGGACTGATTTTACCTGTCATGCAGATTTTGAGGTCCTGGTCCATGTCTTCCAATCCTTCGTTGATTAATAGCTGTACACAGTCATATGCTGGAAAGCCTGGATTTTTGTAGGCATCGACAGCCGACGAAGATGGAAGAGATGATGAATGCGACAATGAAGGTTGGCGATTCTCTACTATCCAGCCTGGCTCCCATACAGAGTTCAGGTACGGATGCTCGCAATCAAGTCTGTGTTTTGCCCAATGCTGAAGCTGACACTGACCAGAACAATACTGCAAAAGTAAATGATCAGTGAATATGTCAACCACGATTACCATGGAGTGACTACCTTCACAAGAGAACACTGACAACAAATAGTTCGTGAGCCGTTTTTTATTGTAGAATTCGAGAACTACGAACCCGTGAGCATGTCAGTTCTCCAACTTTTCGACAACCTTCAAAGCCGGATTTGCGGATACTGTTGCTACAAAGCAATTGGGGGATAGTCTTGCCATCTGGTCCTGACCCAAAACGATACGACATGTACGATTCCAACGACTGGCTGCTTGAACTACTGTCATCCCGGTTACCAATCGCAAAGGTTGGATGTCTGAGACGCGAGAGAAATTCGCGATAGTATCTATAGTGGACAATCATGGACGAAACGAAATAGAGAGAAAGGGTAACTGCAAATGTAGCCTGCGATGGCTATGAGTCATTCAAGCTTTGTTCCTATGGTCTCTCAGAGATGCATTCTTGCACGATGCCTACAAAGTGGTGCAACCTAATTGTACGTGATAGAAGCCTGTTAAATCGAAGTTCGGGAGGTTGAAAAGGTATCACCATATATGCACTTACCTTCGAGGCTTGCCGTTGCAATCTTCAGCATACCATGGCCATGACATATATAGGCCCCTTCTCAGGAGTCCAACTTTCAGTTCAGCTAGAATCGATGGTCTTAAAATCCTTCATGTGGTAGCATTGCGGCGATAGTAAGTTTCAACGAAGAACTTTTGTAGTTGATCCGGAGCAAGCGCTTTGAAAAAATAAGGTCGTGTATTTCATCAGAAAAGGGCTGTTCCAGTTAGGTCTCGGCATGGTGAATCAGTTGTATTCGATGGCAAGGGCGGTCGACAGACCCCGGATTGGTAGCGTTGAATATATGTATGATGATAAACTTATTCAACGCATTATGCGTAGAATTGGGTTTGCGAGTGTGGGGCGAGCTGCAAAGACGTGCAGCATTCACAAAGTTGAGTATCTACTTGGTGAGCGGCAAGCAGTAATAAGATAATACTAAACGCTGAAGTAGAGAATCCGATGGGCGTCAATCCACGCTAACGCACGTGGCATAAAGGTATATCTTCCCACGCCCGAACCATATAAAATTTCCCAGCGCAGAGAGCTTACTTACACCTGCCTACGCGCATCTATACCCTTTCCCTCTGTTGATATCTCCCTATCCCAATCCAATATCCTTAGTGAGTTCCTTTCCCGCTCTTTTTCCATGATGATTCAGTTCGACAATTTGCACGTCAGTCGGAGCATCTATTTCTTACGAAATCGACTGCAGAAGACGCCATTCACGCTTTCCTGATCTTTTATGGTCTATGCTTCATGTTTCTTATGCTGATCATAGTTCGCCACTGCAGATATTTCTCATTCATTTACCAGCTGGATTGGGGTGGATTAGTAGGGACTCAAATTGGTGAACTGGTGACGAGTGAGTCTAGACCCTTACATGTGGGAACAGACAAATTAGAAATCATGTACTTTACTTGTAATTTGCTTCTCTTCAGCTATACCACTATATTATCCTCCTCGGCATTATATCCTTAAGCAAAGGAATCGTCGGAAGCGGCCTCATCGCTGTGTTACAAGCAAACCCTGCTGCTTTGAATACCTATGTCTACCTCTGGTCACACCTCTTCAGCAGTCAGGAGTCCCTTGAACTCTTCGACAACTTCCAATGGCAATGGAACGAGGACAGGCGCGTTGGTACCAACGAACAACGTCACCACTGCAGATGGCCTGACTGTTCGGACACGTATCGACGCGACGCTCACCGTTGATGATGTCGTCAGGCAGCTATGTGTAAATTTGAAGATCAAGGAGTCGCCATCGCACTTTGCTTTGAGGGATGAGGCGGACGAGTTGGTGACCAATGATAACTTGAGAAAGATGATCAAGAACAGGTCAAATTTGAAGTATGTTGCCTGATTTACATTCACATACCAATGGTCATTGAGTGGTATATAGTATGCACTAATACTTGTGTTATAGGCTTGTCAATGCACCCGCTCGTGAAGCCAGGGAATCTGCCCAAAAGTTGCACACTAGAACGGACAAGAACATGAAGTTAACCTTATTTTCGTTACAGAAATTCGTGAGGGTAAAACCCCCTCTTCCCTTTGGTTGCTTGGAAGAAACTTATCTCGTTATGCAGGAAGAAGCCTTCGCCCGCGAATTTCTGGAGCACGGCGGATTGAATGAACTTGTCAACGTCATATCATCAAGTACCGGAAATAGTCTTGCTGTGCGTTTCACCGCTTATTTTACATTGGCTGTCGCTCAAAAGAAATCTTTAGTATGCGCTCACAGCCACGCAGAACATAATGGAATTGGATTACGGCTGGGAGCAACTTACTGACGATTTTATCTTACAAGTAGTGCGCATCTTAGCTTCTCCGCAGTCTTTGATCAACGTCTGTCGCCCGGCAACCGCCATCCTCAAGAAACTCGTCGAAGCGGATCCAGATAGTATCTCGGGATCCCAAGGAGCAAGCTCCAGTCGAGGTGTATCAAATGCGCCGCCTGGTTCTGTATATCGATACGGCTTCCAGAAGGTTTTCGCACAGATGAGGAAGGAACCTGGCGCGTTGGAGACGGTGGTCAATCGGCTAGGAAGTGCAGAAATGGCCACCGCGCAATATAGGTATGTTTTCCAGGTTTCGTAAACAGTCTTAAGCTGACGGTTTGCGTGCAATTTAGCATGATGCTCATAAATTCTCTCCTCGCTCATGCCAGCGATGACTGCTGGGAGGAATTTATTGAAGAACTGGAGAGACTAAATGTTAGGAAAGCTGTCGTAGTATGTCCCATAAACCCTCTTTCTGACCCTATTCATAATGACACCTCTGTATCTCAGCGATTGATGTCGTTGCACAACATTGATGACTTGACCTCGTGCATGGACTTCCAAGCCAATATCGTTCGGGTCACCTACCGCAAGAAAATTACACTGGTGGATCCGGAGGAGGATGAGAAGCATGCTGCTATCCTACAGTCTCTATGGGAAGCAACGAGATTGAGGGAAGAGCTTGACTTTAACGGACAAGTCTTGAAATGGCGCAAGATTGGTTTCGATACGGAGGATATATTGGAGGAATTTAGTGAAGTGGGTGTGCTTGGCCTGGAATGCTTGGTGAGTGCATAACACTTGTGAAATCGGCCTTAAGCTAATTTTTTGACGTAGAAAAAATTCATCGAAGGCGATCCT
The DNA here is from genome assembly GCA_003314615.1 of Pholiota microspora. Lineage (NCBI taxonomy): Eukaryota > Fungi > Basidiomycota > Agaricomycetes > Agaricales > Strophariaceae > Pholiota > Pholiota microspora. The sequence continues at coordinate 24,356 of QFFD01000088.1, forward strand.
GAGTTTCCTAAGGTCAGAGATATAACATCTGGAATCTAATATGATTACTCATTGTTGAGTAGGTAATTTTGGAACAATTGAGCAGACCGGAAGAAAGGCGTTGTCCTATAGCCAAAGCATCCAATGAGGTCGTCGAACTGCTATCAGAGCATTGGGCAATATACGCTCCTGGCTGTACGTGACCTTTGCCATAGAATAAAACACGTTCATTAAATAGAACGCTGACAGACTCTACGGCAACGACATTCCAGCCATTCTTCCTCGACTTCCATCGTGTCCATTCTCTAGCCACTCATTTCTTCATACGCATGTGGAGTGAAAGCGGAGCAACGACGGATGACTTCCCTCGAATTGTGGCTTTGGTACACAGCCAGTATGTCTTTTTTTCTAGCACCCGCTTTCGTCAGTCTCATCCTTTCCATAGAGTGAAACTTGCCCTCAGAAAGGAAAGTACACGCGAATGGCACGAACTCGAAGCCGATTTTCTTGATTCTGACTATCGTGATGTGAGGGACCGGCAAATGCAACAACTAGAGCTCGAAGACGATTTGTTGAGCAAGATTCCTGTGCGGTATGTTCATGATATCCTTGCACGACATAGATTCGTTCTTAAAGCTTTGATTTCCACCCAGAAATTTACGCTCCAAGCTTTACAAGGAATCATACGAATTCGTCAAACAGCAAAGAATTCAGTGCCTTTTACATGGCGCATGGTTCATAAATGCCAGCCCGCAGCCTACTTCTCGAGATGGAGTTTCTCGACGGCCACTTAGACCATGGCGCTTCATGAGACTGGTAAATCACACTTTCGTAGAAGAAAACGTGCACTCACCATCATTGTATTTCTAGGACACCAGTCAGAAATACTTGCATTACGTTGACAGCGCAGTTAAATTTCCTGTACGGAACGGTCTCGAGGATCTTCCAGAACGAATCGACCTCTCCTTGATAAGTGAGATCGTTGGCGGGACATGTGCCCCTCCCCCCAACGTTCTCCGTGATCAGAACGAATTTTCTTCAAGCTCTGCTCCTATGCCATCACCTCTCTCCTTTTCGTTGTTAAGTGCTCATGAAGGCTCTTTGGCGGACCTGATCGCACCAGATTCCTCGCGTTGGGCGGATTGGACAGATGGCCTGAACATGTTGAGGAGGGATGGCGGGCATGTGTCATCTAAAGAGACTGCTGGCTTCGTACAAGCTCTCACCGAGATCGGTTTGAAGATCAAGTTGCTTGGTCAGTGATTTTCTTCAATCCCGGGACAGTTTACTGATAAGTTGTGTCGAACAGATCTGTCAGGTGAAATGGTGGAAATCCCAAGTGGGCTGGTAGCTGGACCACCTCCCACGAACACTGATTACTACTTCTCCGACTTCCCTCCTGGCCCTGCCTAACCTTATCGTCTAATATGTGGTAGTCGCTCAGAACGATGTATTGTGAGTTTGTGTATTGTTTTTCGGAACGATGATAGATGTATTTCCATTATGTGAATAACTAGTGCCATGTGCGTGGGGATATCTGTATGATAAATGCAGTTGATGCAGAGTATATGAGTATGAATGTGCCGTGATAAATGTGATCGCGAAAAAATTGCGAAGATACAATGCAAAGGATACGAGAAAGAAAATGAGTGGTGTACGGAAGGAAAGACCCAGGGCTATGGCTACAGAGTGACGGGGGTTGAACCCGTGACTGAGGAAAAAAAGAAAGAGACGAGCAAGAACAAGGTCAGTTGGATAGCTATTAGTGGAAAAATGAGAGACTAGATCATCGACATATTAATGCCCGTTGACGGCGGTCGACTTGGTTTTCAAGGCTGCGTATTCAGCACCAGCCTTGAAGAAAGGACGGAAGATAGCGTCCGAATCGTGGAAATCATTGTGTACGACGTTGACAAGGAAGGAAGTCTCCATGAAGTCAGAGATGAGCTTCTGGGACGGTGAATCGTGTTCGTAGAGTTTGGCCCATTGAGTTCCTAATTCAAAGGCCTCGTCCTGGACGAATGTATGAAATCAGTTCTCTGGACATATGTATCAGATTGTAATCTATGACTGACCTTCCACGCCATGAAGCTGACTGCTTCCACGATCGTGGGCTGGATGATTTCCTTGCCTGGGAACACACCCCAAGTCACGGCGTTGGGACCATCTGAATGAGTGTTGGTGCGAAGGTCGCCACGCTTATTGATCACATAATATGTGATGTTGTGGTCCCGCTCGATATGCGTGAGGAGGAGAGACAGGAGAGTGGGACTGACGAAGAATTCGAGGTACGCCTATTTCTCTCGGGGTCAGACGCCGTTCTCGCACTGGAGATGAGAGTTACATACCTTCTGGTAGACGTAGCCATTGCTAGGACCCCATCCGAATGTCTTATCGTCGCTTCGTGCTCCGTTGACGGCAGGTTGCGAGTTGATTGTCAAGAATCCAAGTTCGTTGATCTGTGCGAGTGACTTGGCAATGACACTCATCTCTCTGGATGGTGCTTGGTCTGACCATGGCAATGCCGCTAAATCTGAGCTACAGAAACGAGCGAAAAGTGTCGCGACGTCTGAGAATGTCGTTGGATGTCCCCAGAGCTTGAGCGCATCTTCTTTCTATTCAGGCAGAGGGTTCTGCTGAGTATTGTGTTGTGCCAGTGTTTGTATTCACGTACCGATTGTTTTATCCACACGCCATAGCCATCCAATTCACCATATGCAGGACTGCGCGAGTCTCCAAAACGTCCGTTAGGGTACTCATCCCAGTTCTCCGTACGAGAGATGTATGACTTGGTCCTGTTGGCCCAAAAGATAGGACGGATAGTTTCTTGACGCCTGTTAGGGGTAAGAGACTACGATAGAGATGTCCCATGAGCATAGATGGATAAACAGTAGAAATTGACACGTACCTGTCTCCAAGGCAGAGGCTTAATGGTCTCGATTCTTGGAACGAGGTTCAGCTCCTCAAGTAGCATCTTCGTGCCCTTCTCGAGATTCATGGTGTAGAAGTGGAGGCCGCGAATGCCTATGTCAGCGTCCAATATCTTGCGACACATATCTGCGACCAGCTTGGTGCCGATCTCGCGAACCTTCTCATCGTTGTTCTTGTAAGGTTCTAGCGCGTCGAGGAAGGTCTGCGGAATGGTGATCTTGGCAAGACTCGTAGCACGTTGGAACCCATTCCATGTTTGAATCGGCGCGATGCCAGGAACGATGGGGACGGTGATGCCAGCTTCGCGGATCGCTTTGACCCAGCTGATGAAAAGTTCCACGTCGTAGAACATCTGTGTGAAGATAAAGCTGACGCCTGCATCGATTTTCTCTTTCAGCCAGCGAATCTCGTTGTTGCGCTCCTCCTCGGGGAGATGCATGTGCTGGGGAAAGCCTGCGACCGCAATATCGAAGTAGTCATCGTACTTGCGTCGGATATGTTTCACCAAATCGATGCCGTGCACGAATCCACCGTCGACTGCCTCCCATTCGTCCTTGCCCTGTGGAGGGTCACCGCGCAGAGCGAGGACGTTCCGGCATCCATGCTGCTTTGCGTCCTGTAGTAGAAAAAGGGATGTTAGGTCAGCTATCCCACTATCTCAAAACGAGTGACATACGTCTAGAGCAATGTCCACTTTTTCCTTGGGCATGTTGGTACATGTCAAATGCATGCAGGTCTCTATCCCAATCAACCCCTGACATGTCTTGACCATCTCCGATGTCAGGTCAGATGTGCGGCCTCCAGCATTCCTGTTACGATGTAAATGTAAATCAAAATGGCTGGACGGAAGTCAATGAATGTGAACTAACCAAGTAATATCTACGAACTCTGGACCCAGAGCTCGCATACGCTCTATACGGTCAAGAAGATTTTGAAGGCCCTATACGAGAATTAATACACAGGCTTGATCACAAGTTATAACCACCCACTTGAGCAGTCCGTGGAGGAAAGTACTCGAACGACCACCAAATCTTGCCTTCCTTGGAGGATTTGTCAATCTTTTGTGTAATTTTCATGGTCGGGACAGTCGTGGCAAAGTCGTGCAATTAGAAAGAAGGGGAAAACCAAGAGGCAAGTGTATGGTAAGAAAATGAGGTGCAATAGCTCGTAAGATTCCGTCGAGTTACTTTTCGGATTTATATAAATACGTCGGACCACGTTCCAATTAAGGCCCGGGTGCCCCGAGCGCCGAATTATCCGCCGGTCACTTTCGTGCTATAATTCGAGGTCATACTGATACAGTAAAACCATCATTGCTATTGGAGAGTAGATATGTATAGTCAGTTCGTCTACGAGGAACATACAGTGGTATTCAAAGTGATATACAGAAAATTCATCCGAGTATCCGTCCGGTAGAGCCGTAAAAAGACATGTGTTGGTACAATTATAGCAGAGCAAAAAGATAATAATATGCAGGGTCATCGTGACTTCCCAGTACATATGCTTAGGCTTGGGAGACCGAAGACACGAGAGTGGGATTGATCTAGAAAGACCTCTGGAACGCTCCAACTCGCTAGAAAGAAGGAGGATGGACGGAGCATACAGACTACAAGTTGGTGCAGCGTTGTGCAGACATTAACTCCCCTGAACAAGTAGCACGATGCAAGTGGCGAAGACAATGGCAGCAACAGTACTGATGATGAAGAAATGCGGCCTATGTGAAAAGATCAACGCAAGACGACTTGAGAATTGATTTGTGAGACTTACTTGACTGCAACTAAAAATGCTCTCGTATTCCGAAGGTCCCAACTACCGCTGTAGTACTCCCACACCCCTCCGACAACAGCAGCTAGGGCCGCAAAAAATTCGACAGACGCAAGAGGTATCCCAGAGGACTTGGATTGACTTTGTTCTTGGCCTGGCACTAGACGTGCTTGGAGAAGGAGCGATGAAGACAAGAGAGAAAGCAAGAGAGCTAATTTCAGATGCGAAAGGATGTTTCGTTCAAGCATGCAGAAGTCCCGGGCGGTGCTGCCTACGTTGTCCACTATACAAGGATGCATTATCGTCATTCAATGTCGTATGTTGTAGTTGTTCAGAACATAGAGGTTCTGATAAAGGCGCGCATGAAGTTGAACGCTCCGAGCGGGAAGATGATCGCATTTAGCGCTCACGTGCGCTGGCGCGTATATGAACTTTGCGGATATTTGGCGCATGTTCAAAATGTAAGGGGTTGCGACGCTCTCTCTGCACAGGAAACGCACCCGCCAAGTCCCCCGCGTAGAGCTCACCACACTCCTTTATACGACGGTCTTTAAAAATGGGTCTCCTCAAACGCCTTTTTTCTATGGGCAGCAAGAAGAATAAGAAAGAGAAACCTCCAATCGTCCATAATGTGCCCGTGCCCGAGTTGCCATGGTCTGGATTGCTCTCAGAAAGCTCTGCAAATTTGGCGACTAACGAAGAAGAGCATGAAGCTGCCGTAGGACGCCTATTGCGATCATCCTCAGCACGTTTCACTGAGAGCTCCGAGCTCAATTATGCAACTTTACCGCCTTTGCGTGAGTTGCTATGTCAGGCATCCTAGTAAACATGACTCAATGTTTCGTATAGCGCATCCGATAAACCACGTCATTCAGACTCCAGCATCGTCGTCAGTTAGCTTGGCGAGCACGACTATAAGCCAGCGAGGAACATTCAATGTCACGATTCACAAACGCAGACGACATACTTCAACAGAGATCCCACCTGTTCCCACCGACCACAGTACTCCTAGTAAAAAATCAAGCTCTAATGGCAAACGCTCCTCGCTGTTAGCGGAAGATAGCCGTGTGCTTAGACTGCGCTCAGATCCCTCTATTTCCAGCCTTCTAGAGTTATACGACGAGCACGGTAAAGTTGCAGCGGACGCATTTTCCAACGATAGTCCTGTCCGGGAGCGCCCAAAGGAAGGACGCGCACAGGTTCGCCGTAACGGGTCGACACTGCGGCAGCTCCTTGGCGCCTCGCCCAGTCTGTACTCTCATGATGGAAACGAGAGCGGCAGTGGAGAAGGCGACATTTCCTGGGCTGAACGATTCTTAGCGTATGTCTTTGCTTTTATCTTATCAAGATTAGACATATGCTCACCTTGATTCAATGAAGTGAAACTGATGCTGCGTCGTCGATTTCCTCCATTGGAATCCAGACACCAGTCACACCGCATTATTATACCCAACCTTTGAAACCCGAAACTTCCTTTATTACGGATGGCGATGTTTCGATAAGCACATTCGATAACCCCGCCATCTCATCTATGGAAGTCGAAGTTAGTACAACCGCCGATATTTCACAAGACATGCAAGATAGTGAATTCAGCAAGACCTACCATACAAGCCCGTATACCACCGCCAATCCCAGCACGCCGCAAAGAGCGTCTCAGGTTTTCGAGTTTTTGACTCGCAAGCAATCTACCACAGCTACGAACCTTGATAGGACGCTTCCAGAGCTCCCCAGTTGCTTCAGCACACCCTCCGACGAAAATGGATCGAATCTCAATTTCCACTTCAACGACCCGCCGCCATTTACGTTCGCTCCGAAGCGTATGTCTACATCATCTGCCTCTTTCTACGATAAAACCCCCAAACCCGGCCGCCCCCGCCCTCATTCGAGTATCCTCGAACGATCCCCGTCTATCCTGGATACACGCGAATCACGATACCTACGCTCAGCTTTTTCCGACGATAGCCACGAAACACATTATGCTTCAGGCATTCATGTTCATCAAGACCCTCAGGAAACCACCCAGAAACCCGTCGCTCAAGAAACAAAGAAAAACGATATTAAAGTTATCATGAATGGACCCACTAAAGTCATTGTCACTGCTCCTACTCCTTCCGCTCATGGCGACCTCCCGTCTCGTCTTCCTCGCGGCCCTCGTGCGCCGCCGAAGAAGCCATCATCTGGCAGTGTAAAACGTAGGCGATCTGCATTAGTTGAAGTCTCGAATTCCTCGCCCACATCTCCCTCTGATCCTTTCGCTGTCGCCCCTCCCCGACGCAGCCTGCAGACTCATCGGCGGTCCTCACAAACCTCCGTCAATTCCCGCTCGAGCTATGATGAGTATCCATCTCGTCTTAGACAGCCGGAAATTGTGTCGCCAACGGTAGGACAGTACAAGGAGAATCAACTCGGGCTGTCCGTCAAAGCAGAGTTGCCTTCGACGCCCATGCGGTCGAACACGCGCTCGCGCTCGCTTTTGCGGACTGTTGTCCAGCAAGCCATGTTCCGCCCCCCTCTGTCGGCCGCTGTGATGCCCTCTCCTGCATCATCGTCTGAGATGTCACCAGTGGGTAGGCAGATTATGATGGACGTGCGCCAGCAGCGGATGCATGCTCGAGAGGCAGAGCGCGACCGGGCGTCGAGGCGCACGCGCTCTGATCGACCACAGCGGATATAGTTATTCGGTGTGACGCCGAAGTTCAAACTATGCATTAACTTTTATGTCTTATTATGATACCAACCCGCATACAAGGATGACAATTATTTATCACACACGCATACGCCATGATCCTCCCCCTCCATTTTTCCCTCCCCCTCCCCTTTCCCGTTTTACATTTCCATTTCCTCCTTTTTTTGTTTACAACTCCTCTTTGTTCGTTCGCCGCTCTCCTCTTAGCTTTTGTTACTCATCTTGTTCTGTCGTTTTGGCTACATCGCTCTCGCTATCGTGTTTTGTTCTTGTCCCGTTACTATTTAGTCACTCAGTCTCTGCATCTCTACGTACTGTTCTTGCCCTATGACAAAAAATATCATTGCAGTCTCAACAACTTATTTCAACTAGTGCCTTTCGATTCCTTAGTCGGTTTTGAGAAGATTTGGGAATTCAAAAGAATGTCAGTAATTCAATTGCGACCTCAGGGGATACAACGCTGTGAAACCCACAACTTCCTCATCAGTACAACTTTCAATGGTAGTGCAGAGTAGTGATTCAGGGTGATTACAACCCGCTATGCATGCAGGGAGGCTATGAATAGTTAATGATCACTTCCAGGCTGAAGGTTCACCTTGTAGTGTCAACGTTCAACGTTGATGATATTCACTGAAGCCGCGTGTTCCTGACATATGTAGACATGCATACCAATCTCTTTGCGTAATGAATGTCCATTGCGTAAACGTTGAGTCTTCATCATCATTACACAAGAGAACAGCTATACTTCCTCTGGGGCGAAGAGTTGGAAGTTCCGGTTATACGTACCCGACACCAGCATTCCTCCATCGCTGGAGATATCTACAGACATGACCTTACTAGCGTCTGTTGAGAGCCTCTTCAACAGTTGCCAATCATCAGCACTCCACAACTTGACGAAGCCATCGTATCCAGAACTCGCAAAGAACAGACCAGAGCGATAACGCCACTCCTCCTGTGCCGTTGCGAACTCTTTCTCTGGCGAGTCGCGTTTTACGTCTGCTTCATCTGCGCCGTTCATTTGTACATCAGAAGGGACGTGTTTGAAAAATATATCGTTGGCGTGGAAGAAGCGCACATCCGAGACGTTGGAGACATGCGCAGGGATAGTGTATATTGAGCTGATCGCTCTCAGGTCCCATATGCGTATTGTGTCGTCACCCGCGCCAGTCGCCAATTGGTATCTGTACAAGTTTGGATGAGTATGATGACGGAAATGACACAGAGACATCCGAACCCATTTGGAGAGAAAGCGGTAGCGAATATTTCTTTGGTGTGCCCATCAAGAACCATGGCTGTTTTACCTGTTCGTAGATCCCAGACACGGCCAATAGCATCCAAACCTCTACATGTAAAACGACGGGAATGAGTTAATTAAACAGAGGAACGGTCGGATGAAAACCCACCCTGAAGCAACAAGAGCACCGTCATTCTGGAACTCTACCGAATACACTGCTTTAGAATGTCCTTCTTGCAACAGTAGCTCCTTTGCAGTTGTGACATCCCATAGCCTCCACGTTGTATCGAAACTTGCGCTAGCGGCATATCTGCCAGAAGGATGGAATGCGACGCGACATACGCGCTCTTTATGGCCATTCATTACTGCAAGCGGATTATCGCTACAGACGAAAGAGATGTATGACTGGCCTGGATAGTAAAATTAACAGCAGGCCCACCTGTTCAATGACCAAAGGTGGACGCTCCCTTCGCCTCCGCCGCTGACCAAGTTCACAAGGTTTGCGCCTTGTGACAGCGTTGCTTGAGGATGCCATGCAACGCCTCCGATTTTGTCACTGTGCCCCCGTAAAGACCTAATTGGCGTACAGGAAGGCACATTCCAGAGTTTTACCGTACCTGTCCAGCTACCTGTTGCAAGGATTTTGTTATTGGGCGCAAACCGAACTTGCGATATTGGTCGTTCGTCGCCAATTTGCGAACCCATATTAGAGAATTTCTGGGACGCAGAACGATAAAAACACGCGAAAATGAGATTGGTAGAACAAACTCACTTTCACTTCTGCGAATGATTTCTTGCGCATGTCAACGATGCGACCGAGATCTAGTTTACTGTCTATTCGCTGTTGGGCGATCCTCTTTTGAGCTCTGTAAGAGAAACAAGAAGAAAAGTGGCATTGTAAGCACCTTGACTACCTTGACCATCGGCAGGAAAGATCCAACCTGGGAAGAGAATATTCTGCGATGTCTTTCCGCGATTCCAACAACTCGAGAGAACCGTGCGTGTAAAATTCTTCTTCCTGAGATTGGAATTGATTGAATTGGACGGCAAGTATACATTATTGCTTGTGCATACCTCTTCCTCGCTTTCACTCGAAGATTCTTCATCCACATGCATAGCATCGTCTCCTCGCGCCGCGTTTATTTGAGAAAGGACATATATTAGACGGTCTCGTCGATCTGCAGCCTGTAATGGGTTGGTTTAATCAAAGCAAGAAAACAAGGGTGTTATGGTGGCACGCACTCGTTCACCAAATATTGTTATAGGTTCCCCGATCTCCCTCAGGCGCGCCTTGACGCGATTGTCATCCGTTGGGACTGCCATTGTACGGGCCTTCTTCTTGCGCTCCAATTCATCGAGGATAACTTTGTTTTCGAGCCGAGCCCGTTCAGTTCCAAGATAATTTCCATCGTCAACAAGGGTATCGAGGGTCAATTCAGCCATTATGTGTCCCACACTGCGCAGGTATGAATTGAAGATATGGCAGTGGGACAAAAGTGTTATCACAAGTTTGAAGCTTTGACTCAAAGGTCTGAACTTTCAGCGTCAAGCGTTTTGTTTGGCAAGCGGGTCTGTTCCAATCAAGAACGGAATCAGTGCTGCCAACTGGTTTGGCGTCTCCCGGTGATCAAATCTGTCCCGCTCAGTGACTTGTACTACGATGCCTAGCCTCACTATTTGAATCATTCGTCTGCAAAACCTCGAGACATTCCTGCTGATGTCCAATATCCTGACAATATCGCTATTAGGATTCTCAACATTATATCGTCACCGCACGCCCCCTTTTCTCTCAAGTCCCTATCACTGGCAATGTCACGACCGACTTATGCGTGGGTTATTTGAAGATGGTTGGCGACCTGGGCCAATTTCGAATACATTTTTCTCAATTTTATATATTCCTTACTACCTGTGGGCCTCCTCAAACGCTGGCAAGATCAATTGAACCCAACTTGAGCCTTAGACGCGCAGTATCTGCGTAGTTATACTAAGAGGCAGTCATGCCATGAATATGTTTCTGAAGCTGTCAAAAATTGAGAACATAGACAGAATTGATGCTCGTTGTGCACGAGGCCTTTGAGGGTTGCAGAATGAGATATCCAATTTGTAGCCTGTACCTGGGCAACCATTGTGAAGGTGTTTAGATTAAGCACCACGCTGATAATTTACTGCCTTGTCTATAAACCACGCACATCCCTCCTGCCTCTTCTTTATTCCCTTCGCATATACGACTTCCCCCACCGTCAGATATACTCAGGAGCTCTTGGAGGTCTACTTTCAATGTACCAACCATCCTCTGGGCCCTCTTCACCAGTCACCTCGCACTCAAGTCATCAACAGCACCTGGCGCCAGATCAGAGCCCTAGTAAATCTCGCTCAGATGACTGTAATCCCGAACCTGCTATCCTGCTGGTCTTGAGCTAATGCGCCAGCGAATCCACCCAGATGTCTATTTCGAACGATCCACTGCCGATTTCACGTCCGACGCTGTAGCGCGGTCGACGGCTGCCAAGCTCAAACTAGAGTCGTACTACAAGGTTGCAGTAGACTCTGCCATAGAACGAAATGCGAGGTGCGTATCCGTTCCCCCCTTTCATCCGTTGCCTTTCCTCATGGTTTCCCTAGGCGAATCGAGATGGAAACGAGACTTTCACAACTGCACACCCCTGATGCTAAGGAGCGCGAGATACGTAAATATAGCAAGACCGAGTCCCAGCACC
>QFFD01000089.1:0-28349 GCA_003314615.1 Pholiota microspora
CACACACTCGAGCGCGGTAGTTATTCAATTACTAAAATCATTGCCCTTAATCTCCATCCTACAGAAGAACAAAGAGATCGAAGCCGCAAACGCGGCACGAGCTCTCAAAACATTAAACCATGGCATCGACGCCACCGCCTACCCTGACACAGGGTCTGAGGCCGCGTCACTGATCTCGTTAGATCCAGAAGATCGCGGCCGGTTCCTAGTTCCATCTTTCGCTGCATCCATGAAAGATTTCATTTACACTAGCCTCGCGACGTGGATTGCTGACCGCGAACTAGACGAAGCCGCGACGGCCCCCGCATCCACCAAACGGAAGGCCGCAGACAATCCGAAGGCGTCCTCGGAGGAGGCATGTATCCTCAAGCGCCGCTGCATGAATGGTAAGACCCTCGCCCCATTCACAACCGGGGTCCCGTGGACGACGAGGTTCCCTCAACCCCTTTTCGACACCGAGGAAGCACATTACGTACCGCTGCCTTTCATGCTCAACAAAAACCTCCGCATCATGATCTCGGAGGCCGCCACCCTACCAACAGTGAAGTCCAACCCGAAGCCGGGCGAAACCAAAGGAATATCAATCCTCGACATCGAAAAACTCACGCCACGCTTCGGAGCGGAGTTGTCCCTCTCGTTCAGCCAGTGGTGTGAAGCCGGCGCCAACATGTATGCTTTCCAGCAGCAAAGAGATGAAGACGGCCCTGATGGAGAGCACGCGGGATGGTATAATGATCATTTTAACTATTATAACTCACAAGAACGCAAAGACAAACTGTATGATGTATGGAAAATTGATGAACTTAAATTTAGGCAAGAACACTGGTCCATATATGGCGAATTCGTCGCCCACCGATACGAGTCCGCCTTCAACATCGCCGAGAACAATAAAACAATTAGCAACAGTATTCTTTCCCAAGCCATCACCGCCTGCTGCAAGGAGATGCTAGAACTGCTCCGCCTTGACAGGGCCAGAACGCCGGCAAGGCATCAACTGCAGGTAAACAACTCTCCCACCAGTGCCCATCAGGTCCATTGTCCTCTTCCTTTCCACCCAGCAGCGGCAGGGCCTCCTCCTTCCCAGTCGACTGCATCATATGCGCGCAAAGGGGCCACGACCACCGCACCCACCTCGACACCACCTCAGTCAAATTCGGCGACGGCAGTTCGACCTACTCACGCTTCTCCAACCGAAACCTTGTTGGAGGCCCTAACAACCAGACCCTCTGTATCAACTGGAACACAAGAGGTGAGCACGGCGCCCCATGCCAGCACCCCAAGGAAGAACGAGCTCACGCTTGCTCATTCTGTGGTAGCACTAGCCACCACGCTTTCTCCTGGACATGCCGCCCCTGACCCGCTTGAAGCTTTCCTTACCTCAGCATTGCTCCAAAAACTCGCATATGTAGACCTCTCTGCTTTCATTATAGACAGACCTCCATTTGCACATTCCACACCTTCCCACTCCTCCATCTTCAACAGAATTATACATCCCTACTCATCCTCTGCCTTTAGCTTACTTCTCAACAAACATGACCTCACACCCAGTTACCCTTCTCTTACAAAGTTTTTAGATACAGGTTTCCCACTAGGTAGAATGCCCCCCCCTGATACATACAACAATCATCCCAAACAACTCATCCGTCACGCTGTATATGCCCACTGTTGAAGACTACCTTGCCTCCGAAGTTGCCTGTGGCAGAATGTCCAGCCCATTCTCACGAGAAGAAACCGAACTCATTCTCTGCGGACCATTCTTTTGCTCTCCGCTCATTGTCGCAGTCCAGCCACAAGAGCCCGGCACCCCCGACAAACTCAGAATATGTCGACATCTCTCCAAAGGTGCCAAACACTTTCCCTCCGTCAACTCGCATGTCCGAAAAGAAGATGCTCCCACAAAATTTGATACTGCATCCAAAGTCACTAATGTGGTGAGTCTCCTTTTCTGCACACATCAACCCCTCCACATCTGCCACTCCACCCATCCCCACAAGAGAAACCCCTCACGCGCCTCGCGCCTGGGTGCCGCTCTCCTCACTTGAGTTGCCTCGCCAGCACTCTCTAGGCAAATGGCCACATACCCTTGCCTGCCTCACATACCTTACCTCTCACCTTGCACACACACCCATGTTCACACCTCACCCACCCCAGATTGCGCTGGCCTCACCCGGCACGCAGGCTTGCACTTTGGACATTGAAAAATTTTATCGGACATGCTCCATCACTCCCTCACACAAGCCTTGGCTGGTTGTTCAAGGCCACCCTGGCGACTTCTACATCGATCATGCAAACCTGTTCGGTTTCTCCGCGGCAAGCAGCATTGCAGGCATGCCCGGCGGGGCCACTGTCGACATCTGGATTGCTGAGGGCGTGTCCCCAATCCTCAAATACGAAGATGACCTCAAGGTCTTCTGCTATTTCACCCCCAACAGCTGCTTCACAGACCAGAATGGCCACTGCTACGACTATGACAAGGCAGAGATGCTGCATCGCATCGATGCACTTCACATCCTATGGCACAAAGAAAAAGGCGATGCTGCCTTCACCTCTCAAACCCAATTCATCGGGTTCCTATGGGACATTCCTACCAAAACAGTTAGCCTACCTGACACAAAGCGCCTCAAGTTCCACTGCCTAGTGGAATGTTTCCTCACCACCTTTACATCTAACCCATGCCAGCTTCTCGACATGGAGAAGATCTATGGATCACTCTGCCATGTTGCCTTTGTCTATCTCAATGGTTGCTCACAGCTGCCCTTGCTGTCAAATTTTGCGGCCTCTTTCCATAACAATGCATACACCAGATGCTTCCTACTTCATTCACTACTCTCCGACCTTCGCTAGTGGTGCACCCGCCTATTGGAGGCATCCTTTACATGCCCCCTCCATCCAAAAGCACCCTTACAAGACATTGGCATCTTTGTAGATGCCTCTACTTCATGGGGCATCGGCATCATCATTGGGGAAAAATGGGCATCCTTTCACCTGGCAGACACATGGAAGGTTGCAGGCTGTGATATATGTTGGTTGGAGACTGTTGCAATCGAGCTGCTTGCCTACTTCCTTGAGCACATGAATTTCCGTGACACCCACCTACTAATTCACTCCGACAACATGGGGACCATTGGCGCCCTTGCAAAGGGCCGCAGCGGAAATTTCCACATTAACTTCTCAGTCCGCTGGACCCACCTAGTGCTTCTCACCACCTCCATCACTTTCCAGACTGAGTACATTGCATCTGCCATGAACCCGGCTGACTCTATCTCGTGCGGAGAACCAGGGCCAGCAGGAACACAAATATTCCCATCATTTATGCTCCCTGACGAGCTCTCTACCTGCTTCACCCATGTCTAGCTTTGCCACACTACTCAGGCCGGCGACACGTATCGCCGAGAGGCCAGCAGGTGGGGCCCCTCAGGGCCCTCCGCGCTCTGCACAGCCCCGGAAGCACTCTTTCAATCCTTACCATAAACCTCCCCTTAATACCTCTACAAGCCACCACCTCTCTCCTCCCCCCAAGCCAACACCGCTGCCCCTTGTCTCCGTCACCTCCTCCCAATATGGTCATACACCCGACAATACACTCTCCACCCAGACAACTTCAAACGCTCTCATTATACACTCGACAAAACCATACCCCATCCCAGTAGACACATCACAGCACATTATTAAACCACGCAAGCCATGGCCAGACTGCGTCATCACCCCAAACCACCTCCGCCCATTTGTAGCTGCTGCCGACAGATTGTTCTCCTGGGACACACCCTTTGGAGCACACCACCGAGAGCATATTAGCACCACCCTCCCACCCCCACTCGTCGATAGGGCATTGCTCTTTCTCCGAGGAGCCTTTGCACCCAACACAAAAAGCACATATGGCTTGGGCCCCCTCTGCTTTACACAATTCTGCAATACCTGGAGCATCAGTGAGGAGGACCGGATGCCTGCATCTTTCGTTCTACTCTGCGCTTTCCTTGGGGAGCACTCAGGCCGCAACTCAGGCGACACCCTATGCACATGGATGTCAGGCATCCGTGCCTGGCACATTGTCAACCATGCACCTTGGTATGGCAGTGATGAGTGGGTGCACCTTGCTTGTACATCTGCTAACAAGGCTGGTGCTGAGCACAAGCAGCCGCTACGTGCACCTGTCTCTCTCGAGCATCTCCTAGCACTCTGCCATGTCATCAACCTGTCAGACTCCTTTCATGCAGCAGTCTGGGCTGTCACCCTCTGTACCTTCTTTGGCTGCCATCGCCTTGGGGAGACGACAGTCACTACTGCATCCACCTTCAGTGCAAAATATAACGTGCTACGCTCTGTTGAGTATGCACCTACTCCTTTCTGTGCTGCTCATACACATCTAATTCCCTCTATAGCATCCACTTCCGGGAACTATGGGATGGCTTGCAATCAGCCAGCTTCCACATTCCATGGACCAAGACCACCAAAGAGGCTGGCGCTTCACTTATCCTCACAGCCAGAGTAGACATACTCTGCCCAGTTGCAGCACTATGGAATCACCTACAGGTTAACGTGGACACCCCTTCTTCATCCGCCCTATTTTCATACACCACCAGCTCAGGCCACCCGCGACTCCTCCTCAAACACAAATTCATAAAATTTGTGAGTGGGATCTGGGAGATAGCAAAGCTAGAACACGTCTTGGGCCACAGCTTCCGCATTGGGGGTGCTGTCGAGCTGCTGCTTGCAGGTGTTCCCCCAGACATTGTAGCTGCGACAGGTGGCTGGACATCGCTTGCCTTCCTTCTCTACTGGTGCCGGATGGATGAAATCCTCCCAATGTGCACATCAAAAGCTTACAATAAGTCTCATTTTGACAACCTTGCCTCGATCTTTGAACAGTTCCGCCTACAACATAAAATTCCACTCGCCCTCATCACTGCTTCTGATTGTACCCTAACTTTATAACTACTTATTCCATGCCCATGCCCATGCCCCAACCTGCACTCTTTCCCTTATTACACTGCTGATACTTATCTATGAACCTCACCTCACTATACCACAACTCTGTATATATTCCTCTGCTACAGACATAACATAGCCCAGACATAGCCAGCCCATGTACTCTAGCCTATCTGCTCAATCATAAACCCTTAATCTGGCACACAAGCACTCAGAGTGCCTCTCACATTGGGTCAGACAGCTTGGCAAATCCATGCTTCACCAACCTGCCAGGAAGAGCTTACACTCTGAATGGTACAGCCTGTTGGTTTCGGCAGATATTGCCAAACTTTGCGCTCACCAGATGCTCAGGTCTCGCCCTGGCCTTCTCAACGTGCTTCTGATCTGCAATGCCAATCGCCCACCCAGGGGGGCCCAGACCGGCCTCTCACGTGGGTGATCGATCGGCGCCAGATCCGGCTCCAAGAATGCCAGGGCAAGCCCTAGGCAAAGCACAAGAAATCCTGTAAAAAGGATTTATTGTCATCCTTCCACAAATATGTCGAATATCTAGGTTGGTACACTCTACCTAGATATTTGTACTCCCCTATCTAACAGGAAAGGAGTGACGGATAGCTTATCTTTAAAATGTTGACCGATGTGTTCTGACTCTAGCATCCAATCTTGAGCTAGACTTCAGCAACACTATAGATCGACGACCAATGGACAACTGTGTCACACATTAATTATGTTTTGAGATTGTTTGATAATAAATAAACTTCGCCTTGACTTCGGGCCCATTGCTGGTATGCACTCTGTCAAGAACGAGAAGGAAAAGATTTGAAAAATACCTAGAACAGATTTAGAAAGGCGAGCAGAGAATAGTAAAGCATATCAATCCAGATGAGCAATTTTGCCCAGTTGTAGTATGTCGTACAGGATACAACAGGTAGCCAAAATGCTATAGAATCTATGACTCGTAGCACAGATATCCAAAGGGTTCCATGTCTATGTTCTTCCATAGAACAGCTTTGACAAAGACTCGTAGAGATTATTTGGGCATTGTCAAAAATAGAACATTTCACGCCTATAGCTCACCCTATCCAGCCAGAACCTATATTGCCGCTAAGAACACAGAAAGATGTCTCGACTATTCCTTAGAGGATATTTGAATGCTAACCCAATCAGCTCATATAGGCGCAGGGACCCAGAAGGACACACCAATATCGCAGAAGCCCAAGGTGAGCTGGAAATCAATCACTGTGCTCTCAACGATAAGTATCGCTGATCCCAAGTAAGAGAGCCCAAGATCCAGTCTGCTGTTTTCGCCACTGGGAGATGAAAGATTTTTGAGTGCGGAGTATGTTTGGGGTTGAGGAGCGCCCAATCCTAGAGGTCTACATTATACCAGGCAGATGGTAGAAGACCCAGATGTCAATACATTTCAGGGAGAGAACTACAATTATTCATCGAACCAGTCCTTCGTAAGTTTCTTTTTTCTATATGAAAAGAATGTTTAGGGACTAACCTTTGATTAGAGCTACTTACCTAGGTCATTGGGGCCAGTACAAGATCAAGGGAGAGAATTAACACTGTTGTCCCAATCAGACAATGGTTGGGGATCAAGCAATGACCAATCGACCAACAGATGGCTTGAAAACCAGGTTGAGAATAATGGTTTCGCAGATGAAATCTATACTGCCAGTACTCACTTTGTGGCGGGACCACTTTCGCCACCTCATCTCAATTGAAGGGGACCAATCCCGCTCCCCCACTCTCTGCCAACATCCCTACCTTGATCAATCAGTTCCTCTCGCACCACAATTACTCGTCTAGAGCAGACTCTCGTGTATTGGAACATGACTCTCTCACTATCTACTGCACACCTTGCTATCACGTTGGAAGGACACTTGACCAACATCATCATGCACTGTTGGTCCCATGCAAGGGCTACGGAGCCTGAAAGCATAACGAGCATCACAATTTGCATTGAGGCAGTCAATCATCCAGTCTTTGTCTTCCCTGCCCACACAGGGAGTGCTATTCATATCATAGACATTATGGGGGCTGTATACGACGCTCTGCATTTTGCTGCTTTCAAAAATCCGGACGATTGCGGTGCAAGGGGTCAAGTCCGTATCAGGACAGGCGCCACTGGAGGAAATCGTGCAATAAACCCAGCCGATGTCACTGTGGCCATTGTTAGGTACTTCGATGGCAGAGTCTGGTGGGCCAGATTATACGAGAGTTTGGAAGAGAGAGACGTGTGGATCTTGGAGTGCCCTGCCGCAGTTGAAATTTAGTCCCGAATGACAACGGCACGAAGATGAATACACTTGAATATTAGAAGAACAATGAATAGCCATGGGTAAAAAGGAAAGTATATCAATGGCAAAAATCCAGAAGTCAAATTTTCTGTAATTTTATGAGCTAGTGCAATTCTTGATATATTGGATTACAAACCTGTGTGGAATAAAAAATGAGACCGTTGTATATGAAACTGTATATCAGAGTTAATAGGGTCAATGAGGGCAATGCGGGTGAATATCACTGGTACTGGAGCAACTGGGGAAATTTGGCCAAAGTCATTTTAGACAATGCTAGCTGAACGTTGCAGACATTTGTGGTTTATCTGCTAGAGATGTGTGAGCTATACTGAGTTCAGTGATCCTTACATCCCCCCTTTGCATACTACGCTGCATTCTTTTGTTGCTGGTCAATATGAATTAAGAGAGAATCGGCCCTAGTTTCAATATGCCAAAAATAGAAATAACAGGTGGAAATCGGGGATATGCCGCCAAACTTGCAGTGGTATCATCTGGTAGGAATTCATTTTCTATAATCATTGGTGTCATTGAGAAATGTTGAGCACTAGCATTCAGAGTACGCACCTATTCAACAACTGCATTGAGCAATGCAATGTTAGCTGTCAATAAGCAGACAGTTTACGACCCTTCTGCTGATTATATGAGAGAGAATCCTTATTTCTATGACTTCGTTAACGATTGTGCATTGTATGGATGAAGGTGTTATGGGCACGCACTTGAAGTTCAGTATGACTGGTACTAACAATGTTGTGTCACCCACCAATTGGCCATCTACAATTCCTGTAAGCTGTCCACAGGATATTCGATGGGTACAGATGAGTCTAGGAGGGTACTTACCTGGAACAAAGCTATTGGCACTCCACACCTAACCAATTAACTGTCTGCCAAACAGCGAGATTGTAATTCGATGGAGCTGGTACTGATCCTAATCTTGCATTGTTCACTTGGGACGGGCCAGGGAAGCCGCATAAATGCCTGAGTGTGGTACGTATAGCAATAGAGCCTAGTAGCTATCAGCGATAACAGAAAGACAGTGTAAATGGACCGCAGTTGCATAGTAGCTGAGTATCATCGAGGTGGATGGTGTTGAGTGAGGACCTGGGCAGAGGAAAATGCCAGAGATATGTAGTACAAACATACTTACCCAATCAACAGTAACTGGCAACCAGAGGTTTAAGTGGAGATGTTCTTTCATTTGCAGACCCATATTGCAGTTGCTTGTGTGCAGCTAAGTAGTAGCCAATAAGAAGGTGAATCTAAAAATGAAGTAAGGATCCCTAAGTCTCCCAGAGAGGTATCCACGAGGTGTCAGATCATGCAATCATGGACATAGCTGTACCCACCCCCCCCAAATATGGACAGTAACGTAAGCAAGGCAAGTTGATGGCAGGAGACAAGCGAGAGAATTCAGCACAGTCAGCAGTTCTGTCTTTTCCTTGACCTCTACTTATCAATAGCGAGATGTGTATCTGGGTACACATTCTCTCCCCTTCTGAAAATGCCACTCCTCATACTATATTCCAATTGCCAAGTGAATACAATGTACCTGATATGGTGAATACATCAATCTGTACACAACCAGCGCACAAAACATCCACTACTACAATGTCAGAAGCTACAGAAGTGTAAAGTAGGGTTTAAAAGTATGTATCAGCTCCTCAACACTTTCTTCATGTCTCATCCAATTCAAAATTGTATGTTCTGGGATTGCAGAATGAAACTTGAGCTCATGCAGCCCATGCAAATGCTCAGTGAACAAAGTCAAAGTGCATACTCAGACCCATCCACTTTTCTCGCATCAGGATAAGCCCCAGCCAGTCAGAACAAATGTTATAGAGCACAGAAAAGCTTCTGCAGAGCAAGAGGCTTCTTGTATATGATTTATTATGTCCATGAGTGGTCTCTAACTTTTTCGAACCTTCTGAGCACTATGAAGGCTCTCAATCAATTGTGTACTAGTGTACTCAGAAGGCTTATCACAATTTTCTGAGCTTTGCTGGCAGTCAAGATTATCCGGGCCTCTATTGTATGCTCAAAAATTAAGAGTGGAGTATAGAGAAACTGTGAGAGATGACGGAGAAGGCATTGCATGGAGAATATCATCTGAAGACTTTCAGCAACCTCAAATTTGATTTAGCGACCTCGTACAATCTACGGTAGTGCTGCCCTCTTTGCCCTCCAAAAATCACTGTTCGCTTTTCAGTCTCGTACTACGACTTCATGGCAGATTTTTGTTTTAGCATACATGTTGCATTTTAAGAGGCTCCAACATAAATTTGACTTGGTAGCATGATCTATGAGGCCAGCATGCGGTCTTCGGCACCGCAGCCGAATGGCTGGGATTCAACTAAGCCGTAAACTTACTGTTCATGGAAATCACCGAGGCATCTTTGTAATGCTTGAACTTGAGGTCCGTAAGATCTAACACCTCTTGGAGGTATCAGATTCTCATAGCAGCGGCATAATCATTTTCTATTTACTCCGCTGCCTGTCAGCAGGAGAGCTGGTCCAGTGCCGTATGTACATGATACAAGTCGTGGGTTGGCATGGTCAATAAAGTACTACAGTAGCTGCAAATCAATCAAAATATTCTACTGAAATATATCTGAAGTGCTATAAACATTAGGATGTAGATCTAGGGTATAGTGATTGGTTGAGTAAGGAGGCAGTGGAAGTGATAATGGAGGCAGTGGTGATGATGAGATGGTATGAGATACAAAAGGTGTTTGCCTCGCTCATTGTGGGGAGTCCCCCCAAATCAGGATCCAGTAGTACTAGCCAATATGGTGCAAATAATTACACTTGTAGATAAAAGTAGTGATGCACAAACCTCCTACAGTGGTGTTTCACAGTTGTGCAACACTGTGCAGGACCCGGGAAGCTCCTGGTATTCGGTGTCCATGAATTTTCAAAAATCCGCTCTCAAATCTGCATCTTTTCTGGCTAGTTCTGGTCTCAAATCCACATAAATGGACAGAGGTTAGCATGTAATATTCAAAAAGGAAATTTTCATTTTATCTGCCACACGTCTGCGCATCTTGGAAGGTCTTTCTAGTAGAATTTAATACATTAGATGCCAGAGTAAGTAGTCGAAACTATGCGTACTTGTGGTTTACCATACTAGCAGTCACTGCAAACATTGAGCTGGGGTTTGGGTCGCATATATTGGGTCTCCGCACCTTATAAGTATATATTTGACGAAGTAGCACAAGTGTGGACAAAGACATACAGGCCATCTGCTCCAAGTTTGCGCAGAGTGGCTTCTGGTCACATGCTAAAATAGATTACAAAAAATACATCATGTTCCCTCCCAATCTGCATAAAATAGGTAAGTTATATATAAATTACATGGTCAATTACATTTGGGAACTAAGTCACTGTTAATTCCACAACCCTATTGTCCGAGTCATCTACTTAGTATGGCCTGAGTTGTCTGTATAGAATAATCTGAGGAAGTGATTTCTGTGCATTGGATTCTTCTGCTTCCTTCTGAAGCCTTGTGAAGAAGTTCTGCCTTGGTCTCATTGTCAAAAACAGGCATTATAGAGGTAGATGCAGGTGTTTAGAATATGAATGCAGTAAATCTTTGTCTGCTGGAGCCATGCATGCGCTGCAGCTGTATAAATTTTGAAATTCAAACTACAATATTACACTTTGAAGTTGGTTGATAAGATGTACTAATTGGAATGTTGTTCTCCATTTTTTGATCCTCATTTGGCTCTCAAATCCACATAAAAGTGAACAGATAAACCAAAATTTGGCTCCAGATGGTCTCAAATCCACACAAAAACATACACAGATTTGACAAAATTAGCAATATAAATAACAAGGATCTGACCAAATCTAAAAATGAATTGGTAAGGATCCCACAGTCTATGGTAGACGAGAAGTCCGAGGTTTGATTTGAGTCCAAGCTTCACAATTCGGCTCTTGACAGCCAAGCCAAGCGATCTTGGTGATGTATATCAAATAACACCTTCCTCTGCCTCTACTTATACTATAAAAACCTTTTTCAAGGAAATAATGCAAATACACTCCTTAAAATCCATGTGAAGGACAACATTTGAGGAGATAGAAGGTAAGATGCTTCAATTTGCGCCATTTTGCGTGTGTCCAAAAGAATTTCCCACGATCGCGTGACAACCTTAGTGTACACATGCAGTTAGTCAATATTTTTTATGGCTCAGAGATACTATTACTGTTCTAGATGTGCAACTTTTCGATATTTCGGTCTTTCTGCTCTCAATTCATATGTGCTCCCGCTCGGAATCACAGTCCAAGTTAACAATTGGTATCTCTATATCTTCTGAATTTCTCCGATTTTACAGATTTTTTCTGTCCTTCTCGGGGCCAGCAGAAGTTTGGGATCAAAAAATTGAGATATGCAATCGTCGAGTAACGGGAAGTCACATCAATATGTGAATCTCCGCCATCAGCCATGCCATCAGGTGGGTCTTTGAACCCTTCGCAATAATTCAATAATTTTTCATTGCTCTCAAGGCTTTTCTTGATTCTGTCTTGCTATTCAGAATGTAAAAGTATGCCTGTAATACCAGTGAAAAAATTGCTAGTGGTTAATCGAGGCCAACCTTATGTTCCTGACCATCACCATTGTATACATGTTCCAAAAAAGCATGTATTCTTCATTTAGTACTCGTCCACATGAGCCTCCCCACAAAAAAAAGCTGTAGAATGTATTCTTTAGTGTATATACAATTAGTCAATATTTTTCATGGCTCAGAGATAACAGGACATGATGCAAACCGCAAAGTTGCACTTCTGGGTAGGTTGCACACCTAGACTAATAATAGTATGAGTATATTTCGCCCTGATTTTTGTGCATCGTATTTCCTAACACACAGGGATATTTTTTGTGGCTAGAGTATAACGGGAAGGTATCACAAATAACGATCTTGCAATCCTTGCACGTTTGCAATTCCTAGACAATAATAGTAGTACCCACTGTAACACACATATTCATGTGTCTTGAGTCTAGTTGTCACGACGGGGAACAGGCCAACTTCGTTGTGATTTGGTACAGCGACATATTTTGCTGGTACTCACTCACGGTGAGCATTTTGGCTATGCCTCGGGTTTAAGGTCACATCAGATCGATTAGAATGAGAAGAATCTAATTTTGCCCAACTTCTGTGGTCATACTTACCTGTGCAGCCTATATAATTTTATTCACCCTCTGCCTGCGACCAAATTTAAGATCGATGAGGATTCTTAAGAACAGTGGCTATTGAGCTTCTGTTGGATGAGGCGCAAAATCATAAGCCACCTTGAAGGTATTGTTGGACATTCGCCGATTCACGACATGGATCCTTCCCGGTGCGTAACGAAGACCAGAAGACTTTGAGCTACCTGCAGCCCCGTTAACACTCATCATCCCTCAAAGCCCTTGATGTTTTCAATGCATATCATATAGGAAGCGTAGAAGAAAATGCATATGCAACAACAGACGCGAGTTGGAGAGGGACGACACATAATGCATAACTTCGACACGACCCTGCCAACCAGCAAACCAACCACTCGCGAGTATTCGTCGTCCCTGAAACCCCTTCCGTCCTTAGCAGTAAGGTTCCCCTGCCTTCCGCTGCGTGTATCTTTTGAGGTAGGTGGGTTAGACCTTGAAACCCTTTGACTTTCTGCGTCCACGACCTTGCTCGAATTTGCGACCCTTGGAGGTTGTGTAGGGCTTCTTGTTCTTGTGGGGTCCTGGATAAGAGAGGATGGTGAATACATATAAAGAAGAAAGAAGCGAGTTTGCGCACCCATGCCGAAGTGCTTGTACGCTTCCCGGGCAGTCTTGACACCCCTTAACAGGATGGTGTTTGAACCAGAGGGGGCACGGATGGCGAGTTGATCGAGGGTAAGAGCCTCACCACCCGCAGCAATGATGCGCTCCTTGGCGGCCTGGGTGAAACGCAGGGCAGCAACGGTGATCTTGGGGAGGGTAGTCAGGCGGATATCGTCGGTGACAGTTCCAACTTGAACAATGATCTTCGAGGAGAGTTCAGGGGCGTTTCCGGTCTCTTTGACGATGCGGGAGAGGGAGAGGGGGGCGCGGTTGTTTTTGGAGAGGAAAAGACGGTGCAGGATCACCTAAGATTTCGATAAATACACCGAGTCCAATTTATGACTAGAACGCCCTAAATGCAACGCACCTTGTTGAAGTTGGCATCGGTACGGCGAGCCAGGAAGCGGTAAAGCTAGTCAAATAATTCATCAGAACGCCGTTCCCTCCACTGATATTCCGGATTGCAAGTACCTTCACGAGGAGAAGCAAATAGGGATCCTCGCTCTTGGGTGCGGTGCGGCTCCCCTTCTTGACGTGATGGTGGCGGATGTCGATACCCTACGGAACGAGTCAGACGTTAGCATGCTGCTCGAGACTGCCTGCGACGACGAGCTCACCATCTTGACGGTTGGCCGAATATGGTGTTTGGATCTGTTGTGTAATGCAACCTGGGGCTTGCTGAACTGTGCAGCTTTGATTCAGAGTTCGAGCTCCGCTTCAAATGGCGTTGAGCCTTCTTTCGTTCCCGTTTCGCGCCCACTTCGCGTGGCGAGCTGAAGTGCTGCGCGAGTTTTTGCTCGCATCGCCGACGGTGTTCTATGTATTCTGTAGCCCTGTAAACATACTGCTGCAGCCAAAAATGAGCGGATTTATAAGTTCAACCCTGTTGCGGGCTTAGAATGCAATTTTCACCCCCATTCTAGAGCCAAACAAGGTACAACAACTCCTCTTGTTGAACCATCATGGTGAGTGGAGACTCCGACGCTGTCTGAGACAGCGGGCTCATCGTCTTTCGTAGTACGCAGAAGCTGCTTCTACTCCAGTCGACCCCTACTCGGACGCGTACAACGCACCGACGCCGGCCGCCGCCGACCGCGACCCCCCTGCGCCTCGAGGCAGGTCTCGGTCTAGGAGCCCTGCTCGCCCCAGCACGAACGGAAACGGCACCAACGGCGACTCCAGAAGCTACCACAGGAGCCCCCCGCCCTACCGCAAGCGTTCGCCACCACCGAGGCGTGCTCAGATTCCGCTGGTTAGTCATGCTCTTGTCTTGCATTTATAAGCATCTGTTCACGCTGACCAGTCCAAGCAGCAGCCAAATCCCACCAATGTCTTGGGTGTATTCGGTCTCAGTATCCGTACGCAGGAGCGGGACCTTGAGGACGAGTTTAGCCGCTATGGACGGGTGGAAAAGGTCACTATTGTATACGATCAAAGGGTGAGTCATTCATATGCAGAGCGTACCTCTACCGCACAAGCAACGATGCTGAACACACGTGTCGTCTGGAGCAGTCAGATAGATCCCGCGGGTTCGGTTTTATCCGCATGTCTACTGTCGAGGAGGCCACCAAATGTATCGAGAGCCTGAATGGAATCGTGAGTAAACGTTATCACTCTCATTAGGATAGGTTCATTAAACTTTGACTATTTTAGGAACTAAATGGCCGTCGCATTCGTGTTGATTACTCTGTGACCGACAGGCCTCATGCCTCCACTCCAGGAGAATACATGGGCCATCGTCGTGCCACACGCGATTACGACCGCCGTGATCGTGATGATCGTCGGGATTCGTACAGGGATCGTGATTATCCTCGCCGTCGCGACGACCGCGACCGCGACAGGGACAGGGACCGCGACAGGGATAACTACGGACGTGATAGGGATTGGCGTGACCGCCGCAGCCCCCCACCTTCCAAAGGCGGACGATACTCTCC
Source organism: Pholiota microspora (assembly GCA_003314615.1). Taxonomy (NCBI): domain Eukaryota; kingdom Fungi; phylum Basidiomycota; class Agaricomycetes; order Agaricales; family Strophariaceae; genus Pholiota; species Pholiota microspora. Next base: position 14,970 of record QFFD01000089.1, read on the forward strand.
CGAGTACAGGCGCCGTAGGAGCTACTCTAGGAGCCCCCCTCCCCGAGGCAGCAGTCCACCTCCTCGCTCCAATGGAGCAGCGAGGGACTATGACGCATCCGCTGCGCCTCCGGCCCCTGCTTCCACGGATGCCAACAGATGGTAAATGCAAACACTTGCCAGTCTGCTCATCTTCAACCTTCTCGGGCCGATGCAAGCACATATCGGCCTGGACTGGTATGGATTCATTGCATATTCTGCCGTGTTTCTTTCATTGTCATCCCCCCCTCCCGTTTCTTCATTCTTCTTCACCTTTGTTTGTTTGTCTGCATTTAATTTTCTCTTCATTTGACTGCGCTTTGTTATTTTATTTCCTTTTTCTTTCTGATTCATCGTCATCGAGGTCCGGGTCTCAAGTTCAAAAAGAACAGAACCATAGAACGAGGACAAGGAAGAAGGGCGAAAGCAAAAGTTTAATAATCTTATAATTCGGACAAGAAATGCAAACCCACAAAACAAAAAAGAAGTACAAAAAGAACTTGCTTTACTCTCTCTCCTCTCCCGTCGTCTACAGCTCTCTTTCAAGTTTTCAAGTTTACTCCCTGTCTGCCATCTGCTTCAATCTCGTCACGTCGCTAGTAATATGTTTGCAAGTACCAAGATTATATCTCCTCCGATGGCCCCAGTTCAAAACGCAAGAATGAATCAGAAATATCCATGGTCTGTCCTTTTTTTGGTGCGTGTTCGGTGGTCCAGGGAAGGCCTATGGTTGGACGGCTGGCAGGCCTTTCGGGCGACGGGCGGCGGCGCAGACTCCGTGTCTGTGCGAGCCTCCTTAGTGGCCTCCCTTTCGAAGTAACATTTCCGCAGGCATTTTATCGCGCCGTATGCCTCGGAGTCGCCTTGCCAGTGCCAGAAAGAGAAATAAGGAAAGAAACGAAAGGAAACACACTCTCACCTGTAGGATGTATCTCGGCTTCGCCCCTGTCTCGGTCTTCTTGTTAGGCGCCCAGGCTCCGTGAAAGGCAGGCGACCGAAGCCGAGGTTTGTGGTCTCCCTTTGATTGATGGATGCTGATGGGAAGTTTTCAGTGACTGCGTCCAGCCCGCGGGATGATCTTTCTATCTCTGGCGACCTTCGCGTTGGTGGCGTGCATCGAGGTGTGTTGTGCTATTGACGCCCATTGTTGAAGTTTAGGTGTTTCGTGTCGTGGAGATCGGTGTGCGTGGATGACGCGAGGTGTCTGCGTGCCTTGAGCCAATTAGATGGTGCGTCTTTTTTTTTTGGATGCTGTGTTACGACCAGTGTTTCTGGCACCGAGGTACTTTCCACGCCGCCTGCCAAATCTACTTTTGCGTTCGCCTCCTGTTCCTGTAGGTTTCTATGCGGCTTTTGTTGTACCTTACCCATGTTTTGTTCTGGAAATCACTGTATGTCACCGTGCGTGTATGCCTTGCTTCCATCTGGTGGCCGCTCCCATGTATTACGCAACGGATTACGGTGTACTAGTGTAGAAAGTTACAATGCAATTTTTATTCCCATCCCACTGTAATGGGATCGTCAGTTGTAAACTCAAAGTTCAAAAGTTCGAACTCTGATAACGAGCCGGGATAGCGGGCCGGAACATCCCAGATATAGCAAATTATTCCCACGATTCCCAAGATTTTTCACCTCCTTCACTTGTTGTAGTACAACGCTAACTAAGAACCAATACAACACAGTCGTCCCCCAGGACATATCTATTCTAAAAGTCTCTTACGATGCCTCGAATTAGAAAAGGTACGCTCAAATTCTCTTCCTGGCTGCGAACATTTGCTCACTGACTTCATTCTCAATCGCCTTCTGGACGGACGTTATTCATTTGTTCCTGGTACTTTGAATCACAGAGACGAGTAACAGGAAGTCGACGAATGATCGCGCTAAACGGAGAAAGCAGGTGAAGGAGAGCAAGCGCAAATCGGCGAAGGCAGCGAAGAAGAACCCTCAGTGGAAGAGCAGTGCGTGCTATTTTTTAATCTTTCGTGTGATTTTTCTGAGTGCTGATTTTTTGTTCTGTGGTGTAGAGGTGCCTAAGGACCCCGGTATCCCTAGTGAATTTCCCTACAAGGACCAAATCTTGGCTGAGGTTGCTGAGCAGCGTCGGATAGTGCGTTCTGAGTTGTTCTGAGTTTGTGTAACTTTAACATTGACTATTTACATAGGCAGCTGAGGAAAAGGAGAAAAAGAAGCAGGACAAACAACGTGCACTCGCCAAGGCTCGTGCTGCTGCTCGTGGAGAAACCGTAGAGGACTCCGATGCTGAAGACGGCGCTGAAGAACTTGGCGATGACGGCGAACCTCATGTATCGAAAGATTTGAACGTCGGTGCTGAAAGCATTGCTGCTCTGAGTGCTAAGAGCCTCGGAACGCACTTGAAACCACGACCTAAGCCTGCAGCCGAAGTTAAAGACGAAGAGGACGAGGAGGAGGAAGAGGAAGTCCCAGTATTGATAAACCGCGACTTGCCCAATCTAAAGGCTGTCCTAGAGAAGGCAGACGTGGTGATTGAGGTCTTGGACGCACGGGACCCACTTGCCTACCGAAGCCAGCACATCGAGGAGACCGTCAAAACGATGGGAAAGAAGGTCCTTTTCGTACTGAATAAAATCGGTATGTGACTTTTCTTGTCTTCCTATCTTTTTCCATTGGGAAACAGGTTTGATATCCGTTCGTCCACAGACACATGTCCGAAGGAAGCACTGACGCAATGGTCGACGCAACTGAGGACTCAATACCCAACCCTCCTTTTCCGTTCTGCTACCGCCTTCCTCCCCGAACAACCGGTTCACGCTGTTCCCAAAGTCAAGAAAGGCAAAGGGAAAGCACCAAAAATACCTACCACTGACGCCATGGGCGCTGATTCTGTCCTCTCCTACCTCGGCCATTGGGCCAAGGAAAAAAAGGGTGACGAACCCCTCGTTGTGGCTGTCGTTGGTGTGGCTAATGTAAGTCCATTCTGAGCGCATTTCCATTCCTCGCTGTGACTTAGAGTTCTGTCTAGGTCGGGAAGAGCTCATTGGTCAACTCATTGCTGAAACGATCAACATTGCCTGTATATACTCTGTCCACTTCGTCTCGGGGACCCACGACCACAGAACTACCTCAAGAAGTCGAGCTGGAATCTGATGACCAAAAATTCTTGATCATCGATACTCCTGGACTTTCATTCATTCACGGCGAAAGTGACGATCCGACGATGGTAGAGGAAAGTCGTGCCCGAGATATTCTGCTTCGCAGCAAGGGTAGAATAGACAGATTGAAAGATCCCAATCCCCCAGGTACGTGTGCTTTACGTCCCGAACATGATCCTTTTCTCATCAGTCTTTATCCATATTCGCGCTTCCAGCCTCGCAGATCGTTTCTCGTGCGAATGTTGAAGACCTCATGCTGTTATACAGCCTCCCTGCTTTCGTCAAAGGAGATCTCTCGTCGTTCCTGTCCGGAGTAGCGCGCGCGAACCAACTCGTGAAAAGAGTAAGTTCTCTCCCTATTTTTATTATCTATGACACAACTCCCCCATGTCCATCTTTTCTGGTCCTCTCCGCTTCGCACGTGTCGTCATCGAGCCATTGCGTCCTGACTATGTCATACCTCCTTACTTTTCCGCTTCCCTTCGTCTACCTCACGAGTCAATTTCTAACTTTTACTACCATTCTCATCAACAGAAAGGCGAATTGGATCTGACAGGCGCAGCCCGCATTGTTCTCCGTGATTGGAGTGTGGGCAAACTCTCCCATTACACACTTCCATCCCCCAAATCTCTCACTACGCCCGCGGAGCCCTCGAATTCAAAATCAGATACACTTCTTGCGCGGCTCTATGCGAAAGATGAAGTTATTTTGGCAGAAATCCCTACACGGAAAGAGAAAAGAAAGCAAGGCGGGCTCGTCAAGCTCATCGCGACGACCTCCGCAGACGAGCGACAAGCGGCGCTCGAGAAGGATTGGGCTGGCCTTGAAGATTCTGAGAACGAGGAGAGTGATGACGATAATAAGCAGTCCCAGGATGATGATGATGAGGGTATGGATGTCGATTCTGCGGAAGAGGAGGATGAAGAAGAAGAAGACCAGGCAGAAGAGGAAGAAGACGAGGAAGAGCCTGCTCCAACCCCGATTTCCAACAAACAAAAACGCAAGCGCGCCCTAGAGGCCGCTAAAACCGAGCGACCTGCCAAAAAGGTTGCGTTCGCGGCACCTGCGAAGCAATCACGGAGCAACCCTAAGCTTGACTCGATCAAGGCAGTGCAGCAGAAGAAGACTGTTAAGCCCGTACGAGTTTCATCTAAAACTAAAAGCCTAGATGGCGAAGTGCAGGAGAAGCAAGGCGAGTCAGCGGTGCCCATCAAGACTGCGTCGAAGACGAAGTCCATCCCCCCCAAAGCTTCTGCAGGCTCCGGTAGTGCCTCCAAAAAAGCGCCTTCTGCGCAAACCAGTGCTAAAGTGGTGAACACGCCGTTATCTGCCAAAGCCAAGCGCTCGTCTGCTGTTGGCGGCAAGGAGGCCGCTGCAGCAGGACCAGAGGCGTATGATTTTGGGAAATTCTTCTGAGGGTCTGCCGAATCATATACTTACATCCTAATCATTATTCCTGTATTCTTCCATTTGTTCGTGCCCACCAATGCTGTATCTGTGTGTACATTTGCTAGTAGTGGACGTAATTTGATTTTCATGTCAGGACGAAACGAGGAGAGAACTACCAGCGGCAGGCCGATGCCGTTTTGGCGGCGACCAAGAACGCTTTGTGCATTACCACCATCTCCTACTTAACATTCCCGGCGCTCGCGGTGACTACGCAATGCACACAACGATTGGTGTTAAGCTACTCGAAGATTTGAAGGCCATTTGTCCTCGAGGATTCATCGTTTCCTCGGCGTTGTGGGGACCATTGAGTGTATCACAGCATATGCCATCTTTATAAACATTCCACCCGATGTGTGTACAATCAGTATCGTCTACAATACTGCTAGAATGTTACTTATACACGTCAATAGGGTCGCCCCGTGAGCATTCCAGTCATCTTGGAGACTGCGCAACAAGGCTATTGGGCACTATCAGGCTGGTGAGTCAGACTGCAAGCTTTGGTGCCATTGTCTTTTCATATTCTTCTCCCCGCAATTCAGGACACTGTATCAGCAGCGTTGTCTAATTATGGGCAGGGCCCCGTTATAGGCCGCTGTGCTAGAGTCACAGATGGGGAAGGAATGCAAGCTCGATATACTAGGTCACATCATAATAATAAGCCGGGAATGAGAGGGTAAGTAAACGCTATACTTGTTACGCAGTTATTCACGTTCTAATTTCATTCAGGCCGCCTGCAATCGGCATTATACACGAGTGATCTTATATAGCTTTCTTGGTCTGAGGCAACCTTGTTGACCAGATTGTTTGTCGTGAGATTCTAAACTGCCAATCTGAGAGGAGCCGCGTTGGAGCTCAGACTTCTTCCGCACGTCTTTCCTTTAAAGCACCACTGTCGTACATCTCTTCATCTCGACCTAACCTACACCACTTGTATCACGTTCAGTGAGTATTCTGACATCGTCATTGACTGCGACTTGCTCATCCTCTATGTATAGATGCCTGAATATCGTAGTATTCTGAAGCACAGACAACGATCTTATATATTCCTTCAGAGTCTCAGCGACGCTAAAGTGAGTTGAAACAGCATGTCCTGTCTGATGTTCGTCATTGCTGAGTACCGCCCAAATAGGTACATGTCCGTGGCACTGGCTCTAACCACCGTTTAGGATCACCTTTTGACACGCTTCCCAACGAATTGCGAATTGAAATATTCAACCACTGTCTATCTGAATTGTCCCACTTCAACATCAACGAAGGGCCCCTTCTTATTTCACGAGTCTGTAGAACTTGGAAATATCTGGCTCTCTGCACACCCAAGCTCTGGGCAAGCTTTGAAATCGAAGTAACGGGCTCGGGAACAAATTCAACAGCACTATACCATGACAAATATGTCTTGGACACTTTGCACCACTGGTTAAAGCGTTCTAAATCCTGTCCACTGAATGTCCGACTAGTACACATTCCTGTCGGCCGCCTTCCCAACGACAGATCATCTCAGCTAGTGGCCGCGCTATTGTCTCATGCGCGTCGCTGGAAAAACATACGATTAGTTCTGCCAGCATCGGACATCAAATCGTTGCAAAAAGCTCTTCCACTAGACCTGCCTCAACTTCAATCGTTAACGATCAAATTGCACGGGAATTGGAGTTCAAATTCTGTGTTGAATATATCAGCTCTACCTGTTCCCTGGCGACAACTTTCTGCCATCGATCTTCAATTAGAATACAACAATCTACCAACCTTAGACAGGTGTCTCAAGATTCTCTCACAGGCGGAATGTCTACGGTCCTTCAAGTTGAATGTGGAATGCATCCTAGTGGACACGCACACGACGACAGACCTCATCTCATTACCTTTTCTAGAAACATTAGAGCTCGAACTCTGTGATGGAGGCGTGGTAGGGTTCCCAATAACTCACCACCAGGCTATTCACCTCGCAGACTTCCTCTCCCTCCTGTATCTCCCCAAGCTTTCCAATCTCCGTTTAGGATGGTCGGTGAAACAAGCTTTGGCGTGGTCCCCTGCTCACTCTACTTTCATCACCTTTCTCCGGAGTGTGGCGCCCACCTTGGAATCACTCAGCATCAGTTATATTCCCTTCTCCGAACGTCAGCTTATGGAATGCTTGTCAGAGCTTCCAGGTCTACGCCACCTTGATCTGCGATTTTCATTTAGCGCCTTGGATGTCGACCCTATTACAGACGCGTTCTTCAAGGAATTCATCCCAAAGGACATCAGGGTATCACGGCCACGGCCACCGCTTCAGCCACTAGCCCCTCTTCTAAAATCCCTCACGGTGCACTGCTACGGAAGACAATATTCCAACCTAGTCCTCGTAGAATTCTTCGAGGCACGTTTCAAGAGCCAGAAGACACTCGGACACACGTCGTCGAGCAAGCTTCATTCCTTCCATCTCCGTTCGCTAATTCCCATTCACCCTGCTATTGAAGACCGTCTCAAGATCTATCGGAAAGATGGAACGGACGTTTCGATTGACACCATTATCATTGGCTGAACGCTAACATCGAAGTATTTTTGGGAATACTCTAGATGTCCCCTGAATTATGTATGGGTGACGGCCGCGCGCTGCTTTGCAACTATAAATTGGACAACTTTTACTATCCGTTCTTTACCTATGACTCCGATTATGATTGATCCCTTTTCAACGGATGGACGCATTTATATGCCGAATAATGACGGACTAGGACTCGGACTTGGACCAACTTCATCAGGTACTACATACTTGTACAGTTATATTTACAACTCATACTCAATGTAACTTAATATGTATATATACCTAATACGAATTAGGACTTGTATCTTTCGCGTCAATTAATTTAGCTGACCTCCAAGAATTACCCAGAGTCAACAAGTACTCTCACTTCATCAAGTTGTTTCAATTTGAAAGTAGGTAAGTAAATTAGTCACGTGATACGTGTCATATTTTTCCTCCTGCACATTTCGATTTGCGCAAGTTTTAGCCTACACCGATTTTCCTCCCTTACTTCCAATACAATGCCTCGAGAGAATAGAAAGCGAGGCAAGAAACATAAGAAAGTAAACGAAGAAGAACCTCAATATGTGCAAGAAGTTGTGGAACTGAAAGAAGAACCCCGAGGAGAACCCTCATGGATTATCCCGGTGACTGGCCAGACAGATGAAGTCAATCTTGAAGCACCTTTTGGATATGTCGACGCCGACGTCAAGGCGTACTTCAGGACGGTGGATGTTCAAATTCGCAATTGGCAGGATACACGAGATGAAATGGCAGCAGACGGAGACTTGGACCCAAATGAACGTATGTATCTTAGTTTTGAAATAGTGCAGACGTTCAACGTACTGATTGTCTGTCAGATAAGAGGATGTTCTTTACTGCGGCACTTCAAGAGATGCAGAAAAAAGAAAAGCAATTAGCGACGGATCCAGATTGCTCCGTCATTCTCGAAAGAATGTCCTATTCTATGGACGACTTTGTCCGTCGAGTTTTCGTTGATAGTCTCGCTGGTTCGTGAGTGGAGCATGCCTTCAATCGCTCGAGTATCTCCTAATATCACCTACCTATAGCTATGATGTTCTCGTACGACATCGTTTCGCTTCACATGTCTGTCAAACGCTTTTCACTGTTGCTCGAGAGACCGTCTCAAGGGAGGTTAGAGTCTCCATCTTTGTTTCTCATTATCTGAAACACAATACTTCATTAGGCCAGAGGAATTACTCCCGGAATTGCAGCATCGGAGGAAGAGGGAGAATTGCGTTCTCTTTCCCAGCTTATTTTGGATATTTGCGAGGTCTGTGGTTGTACGCTCTGTGCTAAATCATGTACTAACGTTTTGGACAACAGGAACTTCTTCCGAACATCTCTTCCCTCATAATGGACCCATTCGCCTCTCATGTTATCCGCAGTCTACTCCTACTACTCTCACCTAACCTTTCGACTTCTGAGGAAAGTTCACAGTCCGCCGTGCGTTCCAAGAAAAGTGCGGTATGGAAGGCTCGTCAAGGACAAATGAAATCGGTATTTTCGAAAGATAAAGGAAAAGGGAAAGCAACGTTGCGAAACACTCCCCCCGAATTCCGACAGATGGCTCGGAGATTCGTTGAGGTCGTGCGCGGACAACTAGACCAAAACGAGACACGGGCTATGGCGGCCAATAAAGTTGCTTGCCCCGGTTTACAGGTAACATCTCATCTTATGCATTGTTGGAATATGTAGGCTGACGTGTTTGCATAGATGTTGTTGGAAGTTGAAGCAGACCAAGACATGTCCAACGAATCAAATTCTCTGATGGACAGAGTTATGGCTGGTGTCATTACTGCATGTAGTATGTATTATTCCGTCGAATTACTGTCACCTAATCTCAAATGCTTTAACTTTGCTAGAAAACGAACCCTTGGCTGAAATAGAGGAATCCGATTACCTTGGAACTCTCCTACGAGATCCCAATTCATCTCACCTCTTGGAGATCATTGTGTCTCGTTGCCCGAATGATGCATTCAATGCCCTTTGGAGAGCTCATTTCAAGGGAAAACTTGCACGATTGGCTGCCCATCCTGTTGCTAATTTCGTTCTCGCGAAAGCAATGGAGCGCGTTTCAAAGCCGCAACTACTCGGACTGTTTGAAGAACTTGATGGGTTGTGGAATAAATTAATTCGTCAGTTTTTACTTCTGAAATTTGGGAATCCATGCTGATGAATTTCCTATTGTAGGCACATCTAGGACTGGTGTATTAAGAGCTGTCGTTGATAGAGTCTCCGCTCTGAAATTGTCTGGGCGACAGATCGTAGAGGTATCTTTTTTATGCATGATCTTTTGAACCTTCCTGACTGTATATCTTTACATGGTAGGCTACATACTCCGCCTTCAATCTTGAAACCACGGAAGACAAGTCACTGATAGTACCATGCTCACTCTGTCTCCTACCCATCACAGTCAGCATCCGTCGTATCTTCTGGATCTGTACTTATCAGCACATTTATAGGAATATCGAGCCGCTGTCGTCAGTCAAACGTCAAGATCTCTTAACGATCAGCCTCAATCGCACCAAGAAGGTAGATACGGTCACACTCCAGCAATCCAAGACCCCTTGGAACCCAAAACACAAGGAAGCATCTTGCTTCAATCTCTGCTCAGACTACCTGAGTCGCTTAACACCTTCATCACTGATAGGTAAACATATACTGAAAACTGAAGGAAAGCCCATATCTCATTGTTATTTAGCATCATTTCACTCCCTATTCAAGAGCGTATCAAAATATCTCATAACGCTTCTGGATCACGCGTCTTTGATGAACTCCTGGACTCCCCAACAGTCCTTCCAAAAGTGAAACGACAGTTCGTCATGGACTTCATCGGCCACTATCACACGTTGGTTGATGATAAACTTGGAAGCCGTGTAGGCGATCGGTGTTGGGCTTTTGCCGACACGTATCTCAAGGTAATGACGGTTCCAATGCCTCAGCGTGTCAAACGATCAATTGAATGTTTCCCTACAGGAAAAGATTGCGCGATCACTTGTGAACCAAGAACAAGCACTTGCTGCGTCATTTTACGGCAAATTCTTTGCGCGAAACCTCAATCTATATCTGCTACAGCGACGTCCAGAAGATTGGCGAAATCTTCAGTCTGAGAGAAAGCGCGCGCATGATCAAGAAAAACAACAGGCCGCAGCTCCTTCTCCTGCGCCCGCGCCCAAACAGCAAGCCGATGCTCAACCCGAGTCTCGGAAACGAAAATCTCACCCTGAAAACGAGATTGATGTTTTGTTCAATGAGAGACTTGGTAAGAAAATCAAGAAAGCGGCTCTGTCAGATGGCGCTGGAGCAGCAGACATATTAACAGACGCCCATCCCATCAAAAGAGAAAATGCCTGTGACAAAGACTTACAGCAGGTTCTCGGCGCGATTCGAGTGGCCCCAGCGAATGATGGGAAACGGAAGAAGAAACATTGAGTGGAATGTTCCCAGAACTTTCGATTCTAGGGTTGCTATTCTCTTGTTGCATGCAATTGATCTTTGCGCTTGTTTCGCATCCTCTGCCATCCTCTGTCGTTCTCACTAGCAGAAGAAACATGACGAATTATATCGCTATGCAGTTGATCTATATTTGTTCGGTCTTTCCAATTTTCTATTGCGCAACGGAAGCAGGATAACGAAATTTCCAGTTGAAATAAGGCAAGGTCTTCGGAATACAAAATTTGTTTCTATATAGCATGTTTTTACAAGATTCAGTACATATGCATGAATCAGGGCACTCTGGTCATTATTAACCTCTACCTGTCCCGCAATCGATCGTAGAACTCGAAAATACTCCTTCAGCAGCTCGAAATGTTTGGAGAGTTCAGGACAATTCCGCACTACGAGCTGGCGTATCAGAACACCGCGTTCACGACGGCTCTGAAGGAATCCTCGGAAACTCGTTGCAATTGGGTTGTGATTCGAAGACATTCTCAACACAGATATTTTTCGAGGACGGCATATCGTTTTCCGTTTGTGAAAGTGGGAAGGAGCACATCAACAAAAACGCTGCGAGCCCACAGTTTCTTAGGACAATTGAATGGACTCGGGAAAATTTGCCGAATGTTTCTGCAAGCATTTGAGGGAGGGATATCGCCGTCAATGCACACGCATTGTATATCTTGAGAATTTAGACCGTTATCGAAGATGGAACAGACGAAATCGTCTGTCAATTCAAGAGTTCGGCTGGCAAGGAAAAACCGCATATCGAGTTGCGCGGTTACGTCGAGTTGGTCATATCATATACACCCAACACCTCGGTGAACAACCTAAGACGCAGCTGTTCCAAGTCCGTCCTTGATGCGATTCAGAATAAGACTCCGGAAAACAGCATTGTAGCCATTTCAATATGTTCGAGGTAAAACCAAGTTGGCAATGCAATGCATGGGTGGCATTCTATCCAATGTGACGCGGACGATGGTTGTCGGGGGAAAGGTCACCTACTAGAAGAAACCTTCGACCTTCGAGAACATGTCACCTACGCGAAGGTTTGGGAGACGAGAGAAGTGTACATGGTTCGGATGAATCACCGAGAACAGGAACAGCGTCCCCAAGGATCAAAGACTGGAGTTCAGTAGTCCTGTCAGTACATCCACGAATATTGTGCCTGTAGGTGTATCACTTATTCATTGCAGTTGGGAATGCGTGAGAGACTGTGAAGAGTGTATTGGAGCTCCAGTCTTCCATTTGGCAGCTAGTCAATTCTAGTCCGCGGAGTCGCCCTGTATCTTGCAAAAAGCGCTTGGAAATCACGGTGCGTTCCACCATTCCTGTTCTCCAAGCAGGTTCGCTCATTCCTTCTACACAAAAACGTTCGATTCGTGGGCACATCGTTGACCGGAAGGGCAGGGTTTCCCATAGAGCTTTGAGGTAAAACATGAAGTCTATCTCTTTGATGCGATGAACGCCCAGCAGAGCTTTGAAGAAATCTCCTCCAGGCGTGATATGAGGAATAGGTGTACGTATCAATCGAAATATAGAGTTCTTTAGACCTTGTGACCATTTCTTCAGGCCATTGTGGATATTCCATAGACAGGTTCGAAAATTTCGTTTGGAAGGCGGCAGAGCAACCTGGTGCTCCTCTATATGTTCTTCAAGAACAATAGAGTCATCCAAGATGCTCCGCATGTATTCCCATGTAATGTCTGCTCCGATAGTCACAGGTTTCGGTGCATATCAATCGTGCTGAAAGATGTACAACTATAGAGAATACGGCCGAATGAGTTTAGTCCAACAGAGTTACCGATTCAAGAACTAAGAATAGGGCAGAATACCGAGGCGTATCCACAGAACAATCTTCGCTGCAGTTTGAGTTTGAAACCTGAGCAAATTGAATATGTATCGAGACTCAAGGCGAAGGTGTGGTTGGGGTGAAAGACACAACAGCCGGCCTACGCCATTCATGCGGCCGGAGTCGCCGCACTCGGCGCATTCCTCTCAATAATTACTTACAGACATTTACAGCCACAAACGACGATTCATCATCACTAAGTAATGAGTAGCTACGAGACATGTTACAAACACGTATCGAAGTAGGCAGCCAACGCTCAGCGTATTTTTTTTTTGCTTTCAGATCTGCACATTGTGCTTCACCTCAAGTATTTTCCGGTTTTATGAGTCCAGACATCAACTGACCCTTGTTCGACATACCACTTCAGAAGCACTCTACAGAGAACAGAAATATGTTAGAAACACTCATATTATGTGCAAAGCAAAACGCACTGCGATGAACGATTCCAGGGCCCGACTCGTCGTATTCCTCCTTGGACACCCACATGTTCTGGAAGGTGCTCAGGGAAGCAAGAATCGATCCACCAATCCACACAGAGTACTTGCGCTCAGGCGGTGCGACGACCTTGACCTTGACGCTCGATGGAGCGAGGGCTGTGAGCTCCTTCTGCATGCGGTCCGCAATACCAGGGAACATGGTAGTGCCACCAGATAGCACTACGTTGTTGTACAGATCCCGGCGGACATCGACGTCGCATTTAACGATAGAGTTGTAGGTCGTTTCGTGGATGCCCGCAGCTTCCAAGCCGAGGAACGATGGCTGGAAAAGTGCCTCTGGAGCACGGAATCTAGGAAATTCATAAGCTTTGTTTTCCGGTCCCACCTCTCGCAAACTATGCTTACCGCTCATTCCCAATGGTGATGATCTGTCCGTCAGGAAGCTCGTAATTCTTTTCCAACGCAGATGACTGTGCCGCCGTCATAAGCTCCTGTTCGAAATCAAGTGCGACATAGCATAGCTTCTCTTTGATATCGCGC
>QFFD01000092.1:1240-30212 GCA_003314615.1 Pholiota microspora
GGGGGGGGGGGGGGGGGGTATAAGTAATCATCCTCATCCACCACTGCCTCGAACCCTAAATCCTACAACGTATTAAATTCATTGAATCGTCGGTGTGTTTGTGACTGGCGCATTTGGCTCTGGATGGTAGAATAATCTCAGGAGTCCGAGTGAGGAGTGTGGTATGTTTTTGTGGTTATGATATCCTACGACGAGACTGTTGCATTGCGAAATTGTAGTCGACTACTTGCGCCTTTCCCCCTTCTCCAGAAAATGTGGGGATTGTGACAGTATAACCAAAGTAGAAGGAACTAAGGTTCAACCCTAGCTTCAAAGTATGCTTTTGGTAGTATGGGTTCACAAAGTCTTTTTGATTTACCTATTCTGATTCTTTCTCCCGCCTCTCCAGCCAGCAACTCTGAGGGGGATTGGTTTTGAGGTACTTCAAGTTACTGACCGCCAACCAGTGATGAATTCAGGGGAAATATTCAGTGGCCTCTTACCCCTCGGATTATTCGTCCGTAATTTTCTTGTTTCCAATTATACTTGTCTTTGTCCCTCCCTCCATTTCGTTTCGCCGATGGAAAAAAAAAACAAAAAATCCCCCCCTGCGCTTCGTGAGTTGCATATATATGATGTTATTTTTACTGACATTCACTGACGGTCGTTCGTTGGTCGTTCGGCTTCATTATTCGATACGGGACTTCCGAGTCTAATTTCTACTTATAACGAAGGAATCGCAAGTCCTGCATTTCCACGTTTTGGCTGTGCCAACGGCGAACTCGATACACTCTATCATGCATTGTTTAATCGCTGGCCCCCCATAGACTCCAGCCGCTAGAAAAATAAGCCCATGTAATTGAAGATTAAAACGAGTAACTACAATACCTCAAAAGCTGCAGTGAACGCGTCTAAGCTATTGCAAGTACTGCGCCGTACCATAATATGCAGCACATACAGCACGTTTGACAGTTTAATTCGAGCTTCTCCTTCTCGTAGAGGCGACGGAGATGATGCGCATCGATGATTAGTACGAGGGTCCCTGTACATCCTGTGCACCGGTACAACTTGCAAGAGATAGGGCACAGTACACGCATAGCATCGAATTAAGACGAGCATTGAACGTTCGCACATCCGGCGCTAGTTTATTCTTATACGAGCCCACCAACAAGCAAAGCTATCCGGAGACTTGGCGCGATTCGAATGTGGGCGCACCTGGCGTCCCGAGGAACGCCCTTTTGGAAGTTGGAAAGCAGCTGTGTCGTTCCAGTTGCGTTCCAGCCGTCTGTCTATCTATCCGTTATAGAAATAGAGTATACTATGATAGACCGAGGTGAGGGGGATCCATACATCAGTCGCAAATTTGGAATTGAAACGGAACCCGAAACCAATTCCAAATCTGAGTGAACCAGTGAACTCCTTGTAGAAACAAAATTAAGCCAGACATAGTTGCGCAATTGCGCGCTGGAGTAACCAGAAATAAGTCATGATGTGGTGGTGGTGGGTGCGACGACGTCGTGTCAGTCCCTTGTCTGCAGTGAAGGCCGTTGACACGCGGCCCCTAGATGCATACACGATATGCATGGTTTATTCTCAATGGACGCCTCAAATGCTGGAATGAGATATCTGGTTATAGTACGGAAGAAGGGGGGAAATTGAATACCGAGTTACAAATGTACGAACCACGTAGAATGTCCCGAAAAAGAGTGTTCTACTTGCATGTGTAGATAAATGGTACGCCCAAACGGTGACAGTCTTGGCGTCGTAGAGAGGGGATCATATGCACAGCGCTGCACAGCGTACGCGTTGGAATAATCCATGCTCATAGAATGACAAGGTCGCCGTGACACGAGCCGCACCAGAAAACATGCGATTCGTCCAGGAACTGCGGGCGGTGGGCTGAGTGGCCGGCTGGCACTGCAAACGACGAGGAGTGCCGAGAATGCGAATGTGAGTGATCTGCTTCAGAGTGAACAGGAGACAGCGCCCGTGACGGCGGTGGCTGCGACTCGCTCTCGATACGCGCTTTGAGCATGCTCAGGCTGACTTTGCGTTTGTGCATTGTTTCTGGCGACAAGACTTGGTCAAATATAGTGCGCGATAGTGGCGCCTGTGAGGACGCCGACGGGCGATGCGACCCGAAAGACGACCGCCGGAGGTCGCTCTCTAATGCTCTACTCGCTGGGCGCGACGGCATAGGAGAGCTTTTCAGCCGCGAATTCGTAGCCCGCAGCTGCGCGACGTGCTCCTCTAAGGCGCTGAGTTGCTTCTGGAGCTTGTGATTCACGCTCTCCTTGTCGAAGATGACGTTCTCGAGAGCACGGATCTGCGACGTCGCAGCGGAGATTTCAATAGCATGTTGTTGCCTGATCGAGCCGAGCAGCTCATTATCGAGCGAGCGCGGGGCGTCTGTTACGGGAGTATTTACAATTTCCCGGAGCTCCTCGATTTCATTCTCTCGTGCGCTGAGTTCACCGCGCAATGTTTCGATCTCGTTTTGTGCATGTTCAAGGAAATTCTGTTCTTCGTCCTATGATGAAGAAAGATCACAAGTCAGAATCAGAATTCCGCACACACATCGTGGCGATATAAGTAGATACTTACATGAGCCTTGGTTCTCGCATCAAGTTCTTTCCGCAGAGTGTCTAGTTCCTCGCCTTGTGTCTGCGTCAGGTGTGTGAGGCGTTCGACTTCTTCTAAGCGCCGAGCAGCTTCCTGATGCTGGGTAGCCCTCTGTGTTTCCAGATTCCGCAGGCTTGCCAACGCGGTGTCCATTTCCTCCTGGAGTTGGGTATATGCTTTCTGGATATCGGTATTGCCATTCTGGACCTCGCGGTGCTTCTTCTCCTGCTCGGCCAACTTTATCTTCCAGTTATTTTCGACTTGTTCAAGCTGTTCCCGAGCTTCGCCGAGGTCGTTTTCCAGCTGTGATATGACAGAATCCCGGCCGCGGACGGTATGTTCTAAACTTTCCACCTTTTCAGCTAGATCAAGCTTCGCGCCTGTGAGTTCCACAATCTTGGGGCGCATTTCGTCCAGTGACCGCATGAGGCTTACCCCTTCTGCTTGAAGGCTTTTTTGCGTCCGTTCGGCGTCTTCAGCTCTTCTGATTGCATTCTTCAGCTCAATTTGGATACTTTGGACTTGACGATTGCTGGCTGCCAATGATGATGTAGCCTGTCCTAGTTTTTCTTGGTTTTCCTTGATAGTTACTTCGAGAGACCAAGTCAGCTCTTTCAGCGACGATATTTCCTGTGAAGCCACGTTTCCATCCTTATCAGCTAGAGTGAGTTTCTCGAGTGTTTCCGCTAAGGACGCGTCAAGAGTGGATATTTTTGAACGCAACTCAATCTCCAGAATTGACATATCTGACACCTTCGATTCGAGAGCATCCCTCTCGGCTTTTAAAGATGTTTGGGCCTAAGTTTATTCAATGCAATGCTCAAAACGGAGAGAGACAGGGCAAAAAAGTACCTGCTTCGATTTGGTCAATTGAAATTCTAACTCGCCAACACGATCCTGAGTGTGCTGCAAGGAATTTTCCAAGCGCTCTACTCGGTCATCGCTTTGTATCTGCTCTTCAAGTTCTCGAAGCTTTCGCTGGGCCTCATCGGCTTCTTTCCGCAGCTCAGAGGCCGAGGCAGCAGTTATCTGCAATTCTCGTTCCTACCTCAAAAATTCCATCAGTATATTGTTACTCGTAAGCTTGACTATACTCGCCTTTTCTTTGAATCTGTCAGTCACCTCCTTCTCTTTGGCTTCAGAGCGTTCAGCACGCGAGATTGCAGTGTTTAACTGTACTCGGAGTTGCACAGCTTCCTTGTTAAAGCTTTCTGATTTTGTCCGTTCGAATTCCAGGAGATCGTCCAATTCATGTACCTCTATGAAATCAATCGGGATGAGAACAATGCTCTTGTGCAATTGATCTTACGTACTATCTGGGAGATTTTCCAAGTCCTGCAGCTCGCTCGTAAGATGCGTCTTCTCGCCTACAAGTAGCGACACAGTACGACGCTCGTTTTCAAGAGCTATCTCTGTGTCATCTTGTAATTTCTGGTAACTGCGTTCCAGATCTTCCACGCGTTTGCGTTCCCCGATCAGCAAGGCTTCAGCCTGTTGCGCAGCTATTCATGAGAATTGTTAGTACCGAAAATATTAATCCATTTTAGCAAGCCTACCCGATTCGACACTCCGTAAACGGCTGACGGTAGCGGTCAAGCTTTCATTCTCTTTGGACATTGCATCTAATTTATATTGCAAAGCAGCAATATTTGAGGGGGGAGATGTTGCTTTGGGCGGGGGTTCAACCGCAGCAGGAGGGGAAGTTACAGAGACACGATGAGAGGTCAGAGTTGGGACATGGGACAAAGGTGGTGGTACCGGAGGAGAAGCTACTCTAGGCAACGAGGATATCCATGAAGTGTCTGAATCGTCTGTGTTCTTGAATCTGTGTATATGATCGTCAATACGGGACTAGCATATTCACGGTCGGGGACGTCATTGAGCCACCTACATATCTCCTAAGTCCCGCGTATCGTGCTCAATGACCTTGGCCTCCGGTGGTGCAGGAGAGAAATTCCTGGAAGGGCTTGCAGGAGAGGCAGTTTCGGAGCCACTTGGAGCAGCAATGGATTCCGTCGCCTTTTTCTGCTGTCGTTTCAACTTGAGCTAGAGTAAATTTGAGTAGTGAGTGACCCGCATATACGAAAGAAAACGACAGCTAGCATACCAAAGCTTTCGCTCTTGCTGATTTAGCCGCCCGGTCATCTTCTGACATTACGATGATTACTATTAGAGCCTCAGCAGGGCGAATATTAGGGGTGAATAGTATGTGAAGCACAATTTACAGCAGTGCGGCAGTCGCGTCGATTCCAAAAACGGAAATGATGGTCGTCACAAAACACGAGGTCTGACGTGTCTTCGTCTCTCGCATTGTTTCCGCACGCAAGCTAAGCTGATTCAAAAATTGTTTACAAGTAATAAAATTCAATTTGCCAGTATATAAAAATCAGAAGCAACATAACAGAAAGCAAGTCAAGGTATGAGTAGAGGACAAAGGGTTATAAGGAAATATATGTCAACCCGGAAAAAAGTGGTATAAGAGGAGAAGGATGCAACGGCGAAACAGTAACGACAGACTCGAGCGTAAAGTGTCCGTTCCATCGTATTCATGGCCATCGCGGGTGAGTACTAGATTGATCATATAAAATGTCAAGAGGCCCAACGTATGAGGCATTGACCTGGAAAAGAGAAAAGTCTCCTAACAAGAGAATGATAGCATATAACTTAGAGGCCCGAAGAAGCGTAATGTGTTTATGCCCAAACCTATAAGATAACAATAAGTTAAGTTACAGTATATCGACAAAGAATGTAGCTTACCCTGAGAGTGCTGTCCCAACTTCCTGTGCAGAGAGCCATACCGTCGATGCTGACGCCCAAGCAGCTCACTCGGTTTTCGTGGCCTGTCAAAACGCCAACGCGTTCGCCTCGCAGGGTGTCCCAAACATTGCAAGTCCAGTCGTCGTAGCCACCAAATAGGATACGGCCCGAGATTGAGAATGCCACAGACGTGATTCCACAAAGGATGTTATCGTGTGTAAAGGAGTTCAATTCACGATCCGCGCGAATATCAAACAAGCGGCAAGAAGCATCGTCGGAACCGGTGGCAAACGCATCACCGTTAGGGAAGAATCTGACAGAAACGGATATATTATATAAACAAAAATTTTTGATAGAAAAACAATTACTTACTGCACGGCGTTGATGTCAGACTCATGACCAGTAAAGGTCTGCGTGGCGCGTCCACTTCGGATATCCCATACCTTTGCTGTGGCGTCACAAGCACCCGAGACAAAAGTGTTTTGACTGGGAGCTAGAGATAAACTAGAAGCGCATTTATACGTGAACAAGCAGGAAACCATAATACAAGACTTACCTCATGACATCGCCAGTATGGTCACTGAATTCAACCACTCGGACACCAGCCTCAATATCCCACAACATACAGGTCATATCACCAGAACTAGTGACAATCTGGCGATCGTTAATGAACCGACAGCAACTAAGGTAACCCGAGTGCGCGCTTAATTCACGGGCATTTTTTGCTGTTGTTCCCTCCTTGTTGTTCAGGCTGTAGATGGAGCAAATATTATCGAGACCACCGCAGGCGACGAAGTTGCCGGAGGGTGAGTAAGCACAGGTCATGACCCAACTTGATCGCAGTGGGATGGCATGGACTTTGTTAGTGGTATATGCATCCCAGACGATGAGCTTTCCGTCCTGAGAGGCTGACACAAGATGGCGACGGTCAGCAGCCCAGTGCATAGCATAAATCTTGGCAAGATGACCCCTGAGAGCACGTCGAGGGCGCATCACAATGCGAGGTAGAGCGTCGACTTCTGCAGCCATTGCGCGCACTAGTGATGAGGTCAATCAGGCAAACTCGTGCAAGGAAAAATACTATGGTACGCACAACTAGTATCGGCTGATGACTCTCTTTTGGCTCTGATTTTTTCCTTCAAACTCTCAGCTTCTCTGCGCGCAGCGGCAATCCTCTCTTGGATATCGCCTTGATTTTGAGACATGTTGGTCGAGAATTTGAGACTGATGGAAATGAGAACAAGCTGGGGGCTTATGTTAAATGGGGGTTAGAAAGCAAGTTGAAAAGAATAGTCATGGGCAGCTACCGTTAGAATAACACGGAGCACCCGTGAAAGCGTGGGAATGCTGAGATAGAGGGGGCTACAATATGGAAATATGATGTTGCAAGCCGCTTGCGACGACGACGAAGGCCTGGAGGACGATAGAAGAGGAAGAAAGTGAGTGGGAAGAGGCAAGGGCGGCGTCCGATAGTGACCCCGGTTGTCTTGTACAGCTGTTGATGGCATCCTTCCCCCTCCGCAACTTGCCGGCAGTGTTTACCAGCGCTCCCCACGCGAACTTGTCTTCCCTCCCCATTGCTGCCCTCGTCATTGCCCTCCGTGGTCATCCCTTCATTTAATGCCGTCGTCTGGAATCTCTAGCTTCATGTCTTCATCTCTGGCGCCCGCAGCCTTTCTCGGACCCTCCGTGTGCTATCATTTCAATATTACCATTATGGGGTGACCACCCTCACGCCTTCCAGGTCTCTTGATGCCATCTCTCCGGCTCATGTCATCATAAGACACTCCTGTTGTGGGCTTATGCCAAATGTTATCATTGCGCATCACAACTTTCGCAACTGCCTCCCCGAATTTCAAACTATCATCTTGCCGAGCATTGAGCGTCCCCGACTCGAGACGACCAACGGTTCGCGTGTTGTAGAACCAAAGTAGATCCATTATTATCAGTGATTCTGGTGAGTCACAATTTATCATTTTGAGCATACTATTAAAAGCCGTCTTTCGAGCTCTAGTAATTTCCAAGTATGCGTTAATTGAAACCATCGATGGTTTCAAGATGCAAACTACAAAGACTTACTAAATCCACTAGAGCCCCATTCACTCCAAAGAAACGTACTTCCAAATCCATATTATGTTAGGACAATTCCCAAGACAAGGCTTTCCAGGTAATTTCCGATATCATCCATTCTACTCTATGTTTTTTTGAAGTGACACGCTTAGTAGGATTGTCGACCGCATTACCCGTTGGTTTGACCAGGTGCAACATCTTCAATTCGGAACCATTTACTCCAGTCCAATGCTGCACCAGTACGTCGGCAATACTCTCTAGCAATATCGTCTAATAGGTGTACCGCAGGTTTAAAGGCAGTCTATAATGGTCTTCTGACCTTTAAGAAACCTGGATCTGACTTGGTACATGATCTCGAGCTCATAACTCCACGACGAGCGCGAATTTTTCGGGAATGTACCTCATTATCTATCCCCAGTGGTTATCCGGGTATTCCACCACTCAACGCCTATCGTCTTTTTGACCCTCTAAATCAATCTTCATTCTAAGGACCGCTCGAAAAAGTACATACTGTCCTTCAGGCAATGGTCTTGACATCGGAATTAATTGAACATCTTAGGTGCTTACAAGTTCGTCTTGCAAAGAGATTCAGTCACTGATCATTTGTTCAGGACTTCAAACCCCAATTATATCCTTCCGTCACGGCTGTTTCGACGATGTAACTCTCACAAATAAATATTCAATCAGGTACAAATCAGATAATTAACTCTTTGGTAAACGATTTTAGTCGAGTTCTTTTCGATCTACAAGGATGACGGCAACCCCTCCACGGCAATCAATACTAGAGGTTGCAAAAATACCCACTTTTGCACCTTCATACAACCAGTTTGGAGACTTTCCGCATTCCCAGCTCAGACCAAGTTCGAATCTGTGAATATCGATAAAACTTATCTGTACTTGCGATATCATCTCATACCGACATCAGTTTCTCAAAGCAAGATATCCGAATCTTTCGGGTCACACTCGGCCTAGCATTTTCTTCAAGGCTGTATCGAAATGATGTCAATGCCCATGATCTCCCAGACCGTTTTATTCTGGAACGACTCCATTATTTGGCCAGACAAAAAAGGGGAAGGTACTTATTTTCTTCCTGTTTGCTTTTCTCAACAGATAAGGACCGTTTTAGAATATTTATCAGCTTCTTTCAGACTATTATCGGTACATAAATCATGAACACGAATCGACGGAGATGTGTGTTAACCCCGCAGCAAAGAGGCCTCAATGACTTTTTCCTCAGCGGAGTTCTTCGTCGTCAATGTTGCTAAATCGGTGACCATGAAGAAGTAGATGCTGGTTATTGCCGTAAGTTCCCCTCCACGATACTTTTCAGCACTTTATATGATGCAATTTTCGTAGCGTGGCTCAAGAGAAGATCGTTGGATAAACTCCTTCCTTCATGGAGCCCGTCTTGATTCCCGTCCTGAATCGAAGCTGCTGTCAAGTAAAACATTGTATTTGGAAAACGTGCAATCTGAGATGTAAGTGCAGGTCTAAATCACGTTTGTTCGACCCATCAGATATGCCAACTGACCTGGAGTAGGTCATGCTACGGTTTTGAAAGACGTCAACGCCGACACGACAAGCGTTCAGGAGGCCGATACCAACCCAGAAACTGGGCGCCGGACTTTCGGGTCGAAGCCGCGGCGGTTCTACATGTCCACGCACAACATCCGTATGCGGTATTACTGGTACACGAGAAAGCCATGCTACACAAAGAAGCGAACAGTTCATGCCGCAGAAAGCGACGCTGCTCTGCTCAACCCGGCGCAGCCAGTAGCCAGAGTCATCCATGACATCGACTTTCGCGACCTGCTTGAGGGATTTATTGTTTCTACTAATATTGCAGATATTTTTTACAGTCTAGCTGGGCATCGATGATGCCCGTGAAGGTCGTGTGCTCCTCGTGTCAGTCTGGCTACACTGTATCTGGCCTTCTCGCTGTGCTGTTGACTGCCCGCCGTGGCTAGGTTCTTCGTTGGAGTAATACTCATGGGTCATTTATCTGACCTTGACTCTACGCTTGTAACAGCCGCTGAGATCTTTCAACAAGAAACACAAGGCTTTACTCTCCGACGTCTCCGCTCCGTAGTCTTTTACCATGGAGGGTCTGCGGTTTCTCTCCATGGTTTTCGCCCCATCGCATCTGTTAATTCCACTGGGGAGTGGCCACTGTAACATGGCTGAGTACGACTGATTCGTTCATAAGATCAACCGGATTCAAAGGTAAATGAATACCAGTAGTTCATTTTGCCTCCATGGACGACTCCTTGATCCTTGACGAGACTTTGGCTTGCGATTATTTCTTCCCTCGACGCTGAAGTATATAACTGGAGAAAGTCGTTGACGATGACCTGCAGAAAGCAAAGGAATGTCTGAGACTGGTGAGTTTTCTTTGACTCTGACTTTTACATCCCCCTCATAAAGTTGTGTCTCCCTCCCTTGGTAGGTACATCCCGACTCAATAAGTGTAAGGTGCAATTATGCCTCGCCTGTGAACGTCTGCTTAGTCATGTTTCTGATTGATAGATCTCCAAGAAAGAAAGCAGGAAACATCCTTGCACTGGGAAGAATCTTGGACACGTCAGGCAAATACGACGAAGTGGAAGATGGTCTGTAAGAGTATGAATTGATGTTACTTTCTTTCTTTCCTCAAGCTAATATTGCTTTACATCATTGATATCTAGTTAATGGAATTCCACGTGGAGAAGCGACCGCTGCGCAGAAGCATGTTGCAAAGGATGAAGCTGCCGACCTCGCCTGGACTTATTTGACTCAGAACACTTAACGTGTTACCCATCATCCTCGCTCGCAGGCCGTGTTTTCTTCTTGATAATTATATGCCTCTACCATAATTATTCCCTCGACAGCATGACTCATCGTAATTGGTACACCAAACGTATCTGGCACGAGAGCAACAGTCAAAGTTATCATCAAAAAGAGAAAAGTCCATGACATGCGTGCGCTCCTACTTCAATTGCTGCCAGAGTTTCCACGACTGCGATTCTTTCTCTAGCGGGACGAACTAGTGCGGTTTCTCGGTCCGCCTCGTGTTCAGTGACTAGGATGATACACAAACTTCATTTATACACTTTCTCATGCCTTGGACATGGGTCCAACAAGTTCTGCACCAGCTGCTACGTGGATATACATGGTTTCCTGCAATGCCTGGAGCGTGCCTATTCCATTCTGACAACCATTTTCTCCAATTGGATTTTCTGGGAGCTACGTGGAGGCCATTCAATCCAGATACACGAGACTCTAGATATCAGATTCCTTAAATATGCATCACGTCACACTGCGGTGGAATTTGAGTACTATGTGAGTCTGTGTGATTCGTAGCCATGATTGTTTAGATCTAAAACATTGCAATCATCACCTATATCGTGTACATCCGAGTCCTGCGGTCTGAACACGACAGGAATAACGTCCGCTGAATAGCGTAGGGGCCAAATTTCCCATATTGGTGACAAAGTGGTATGTCCTCTGGGCGCGTTTGAATGATTTATGAGAGCTCATATTTTTAAGTTTAGGTCGCACCTGAAGTTTTCATTCAACCTTCCTTATCTGCCATTACAATATCGCAGGCCCGGACCCCTTCAATTGTGCGGGCGTTAAACAAAGCTCGATCTGTGGAATAGGTCGGAGATCCGTATATCCTCCGCCCAAGGCGTCATCGCCGCGAAATGTCATAGTGGTTACCCCGATTCCTCTGCCTTCGTCCTGCTAGCATTTTGGTATGTGAAAAGCTTGAATAGCCCCAAGGTGATATAGTCAATGCAAGTACCAAAATCAATATCCGTCAAATACTACTGAAGCAGCCTCGCACATATATATTTTGGGAAACGGTATCACCGGACTGCATCTTCATCCGATAAGACTAATGAATACCCCCTGGGCGCCTACAAAAGCCGGTAAGAAAGGAGGGATCCCTCTGTTCTCTACACCTGCCCAACTCAATCGCATCTGTCTGCACTCTCTAACAACTTGCAAAGCCAAAGACTATATATAAGTGGACGATGTCTAGTCAGTCATAATTTTATATTTCGATGACCTTTTGACTAATTATTCTTACGTCGACTCGACTATGACACAGACCATGTTACCTCGCTACATAACTGTAAGTTTTGTTTTTCTGACCGCGGGCGGGATAGCTACTGATAATGATCTCAAAGACTTACAAGGAAAAAATGAAGCAGATACGTTGGCATGGGCTGAAGTAGCGTCCGGTCCCCCTCATCAGCCCACATGGACAGTCCAGTGTAAAAGTAGGCATTGGACTACCTAAACGCCTATTTTGCCTATCCTAATATTCTTTTGGTAGTCAAGGGCGAGGTCAAAGGCACTGGATCAGCAACTTCCAAGTCTGATGCCAAACAAATCGCCGCAAAGGAGGCGCTCACCGTGAGTATGTTGCGTTTTTACAGCAGTTATACTTCTCTAACGACTCTCTATAATTTTGACCTGAAGATTCTGAAGGGATGAGCGTCGTTGAAAGTAAAACGCCGAGGCGTGAATTTTTGGCACGAAGACGAATTAAATTGTACTCCGCTTTTTGTACTCCGCTTGTATATATTTGCTACAACCCCTTATGAATTTCGATGCATTACTTCCTTTTGAAGTAAATGGTACACCACCTTTGTCATTGTTGACACCAACGTACGTCAACTCGCGGACTTCAAACCTTGTCAGATTTAATCTCCTCTTCAACTTTCCTCGGCGAACTCTTTTCTCACCCCGGACCCGACTCTCGAGAAGTTGCAACACTTTATCTCAAAGGATTTTGGCAGCGTTATCTTCGGCCTTCTTCACATTTTGCCAATCATAAGCACCCAGCGAAGACATTCTCCGCTATGTCAGCGTTACGCCGGGCACTTCCATTTCTTTTCGCAGCTGCAACAGGTATGTCGATGATCAATGATTGGTCATGGGTTCTGGAGTGCAAGTTTGTAGGTATCGCATCAGGGGTATATATTTTCAAACCACTGGTGTTGCAAGAAGTCGACCAAATGTACGCATTACCTCTCAGATCTGACTAGTGTCCTAATGATACTGACACACTACATTGATGTAGAGCTCATGTTCCGATTCCGCCGAACAAGCCAACCTCGAACGACGCCCAAAGAAGTCAAGAACATCCCGATTACAAGGAGTCCGACCAGTAACGACGCAGGTCTTTAACGTGTGACTGTGAGCGGTGTTAAATACCGTTAAACTCTCAGGTCCATAGATGTTGCTTTGTACACGCCGGTCGACCTGGACGTGAAAAAACCAAGGCACGGTAATAGCGGCCTTCGCAGTTAAGATCATTGAGTATCTTGCCTGCGTTCCCATATCTGTACCGGCGTCGTCAGATTAATTCGAAAATTTAACAAGAAAGTGATTACCTGTATTATGGTTTCTCCCAAGAATATCATCTCCTTTCGCGTTTCTTCGACGATCAGATCTTGTATCATAAACCATTTCTCATTGTCACCACCACCTCCAGCGGCACGGAGGTGAGCTTTCCAAACGGTATTCTCTTTGTCTCGTGTAGTCCCCGCGACCGATTCGTGGGTGACATTGGCGATCAGATCGTAAAGCGTGGATTTGTTGTCGGGAGTAGCATCAACGTCTATGAAAGTTGGATGGAGTGAGAAGATCAGTCTATACCTAGTGGTGGTAACGAATCATGGGCTTACATTCTTTGAAGTCTAAGCCGCGCAAAGGGAAGTTGATGATAGTCGGATTTTTTTCTTCGACGAAGGCGTTTTTTGTGAATCTTTTGAAGTGAACAATGATATAGGGTGGTAAGAATTGACACTTGTACCGGCGTAGATGCCCGGCCGATTCCTAAATTGTTGTGAATAATTTGAAAGATGTAGATGCAGGACCTCCGACCTGGGCTGTCTTCCCATCGTATTTGGATAGCACAGAATGAATGCTGACTTGAGGGATGATATTTTTCTCGACTGAATCCTGAAACAAGGGAGGGGGAGGCAAATCTACAGCTAAAAACAAAAATGGTGACACCGCCGTTCTTGAATCTGCAAGACTTTAGATCGGCATCAGAGTCTCACTAGAAATTGCTCACCGCGGTCAATATCAAACTTGGGTTTCTCGTTTTGTCCAGAATCTGGGCGCACAAGAACCTGCTGCGTTTCAACTCTGACCTCCCCCTGGAACGTCCGGAAGATGATACCTTTTAATGACATTGAGTCATAATGGTTTTAAATAGGGAAAGAGCGCGCACTGGAGTCTTTCTTCTTTGTCCCACCCAAGTCTTTGTGAAGCCGATTGAGCAGCCAACCCAGGAATTCCACAGGGTCTCCTTGCTCCTCTAGGCGGAATTTCCCCGCGCTGCTTCGGTTCACTTCTTGCAAAAATTCATGCGGACTAACTTGGCTTTTGAACAAACGGGGATTCCAGATCTTTTTGGCAAGCCCTGCAAAGCGCTTCAGCAGCTCAGACTCCTTTCCACGGAAATTTGAAAGTAAAAGATAGTTTCGCAAAGGTGGCACATGCACTAAAGAGTGAATGATAACATTCATGTGGTCATTCCTTTTGATGTTATTCAGACCGACATAGCCTGATAGATATGGTTTGTGATTGAGATCATAAGATGGCCGAGTAAGGTGAGAAGGAGATGATAAGTTCACGATGGAGTTCCGAGTGAACGTAGGCGCGAGAACGTATGAGATGTCCTCCAAGGAGGGATCCGACACAGGGTATCCATCAGGAAGAACATAGACCTACGTCGCACAGTTTAGGAAAGCCAATAAGAGGGAGGCTTTACACACCTTTGTGGTCTCCAAGTTAATAAAGACGTGATGGTCATCATGTATTGAATGGGCATACGCATACGAATTACGACCTCTGCCTTGGAAGTATTTACCACAGACTAAACATCCATAGATATTGATGTTTGACAGCGACACGGAGCAGACTTTTTCAAAATCAAAGTCCAAAATCATCCTGTTAATCTAATTCCCAGCAATGAGCTTCAGAAGGTGACGAGTAAAAAGAAGCTTGCCGTGTCAAGGTACAAGTCAGATGGACGTATTTCTTCGGATTCAACCACAGCCTCTTCGTCTATCTCGTCTATCCACGCGTCATTATTTACCGACGCCTGCTGGTCATCGTTTATTGGCTTGCCTGCCGCAGGCTCTGCGTTTGGCCGGGCGCGTTTTGTTGGTCGTTCAGCTTCATTTGGCTCTTGAGTGTCATCTTGACGTTTGATTCCTAGGTCGACCATGTATAAAAGCAGCCACGATGTGTTGAGTTCGAAAGGCGCTACTGGGAGAGAGAAAAGACAGAGGCCAACAAGCGAACTTCGTAGTTTCACCAAGTTATGTGTTGCGAATGTGTGTTGGACAGTGCTGCTAATCGAAAGCCTCATTATGTAATCAATACATTTGCCGAAAATCAACATCGGGCCGAACTGAAGTCATTCCAAATTTCAACCGCACCAGTGAACAAGTGTTCATTTGTTTTCCACCCCACCTCACATTTAGCCCTGTATCGATGCTCAGCAGAGCGCTAAAGGTCTCACCTTTCAGACTTCGAGCCTGCTCTACCAATCAACAACAATCTCCACCTTATATTACGCACAGACTAGCTTCGTCTCGCGCGTCCACTCACTCAACCAACACTCTTCAACTTGATCCCAGTTACGAAAGATTGCTCCAGGATATTGACGCGTCCTTGAAGAAACATAAACTGCAACCACAACTATCACGTCATCGAGAACTAGAAATCATTGCAGACGAATCTGTATCATCATCTCATATTTTAAACTTAGAAGAATGGACGTCTCTGGACGCAGCATCAGATAGTCTATTTAATGAAGATGAGGACGAAAAAGAACGTAGAAAATCACCCGCTGCATTATTCGGTTCGAATCAGAAGGGTACAATTGAACTACCACTGGAGCTTCAAGCCTCTATAAATCTTCTCATTGCTGGTGCGTATGAAGCTTTACTTCTGATTTTGCCCTCATCCATTCTTTAGAGAGTGACAAGCCTGAGATTAGGTCAAATGCAATACGCTTGTTCTCATCTCCTGGGAGGAACTCTGACTCAGAAGGAGAATGGGACACCCAGTATGATGAAGCATATCGTTCACGAAAACAGGCTGCCCGTCATTCAATGCAAGATGCAACCGCGTTTGCCACGGTCGCTCTTCCCGCCCATTATTCAGCTATCACGGCAGTGTTACACCATCTCCAACAAAGAATCGGGCCCGACCTACCGATAGATAATGTGATTGATTGGGGGGCAGGTACAGGAAGCGGTTTATGGTAAGTTTGAAATTCAGACTGTAAAATAATGAATGTACTGAAATTAACATCTAGGGCGTCGTTGTATACGTTTCAAAAAGAAGTGGGTTCAGACAACTTGACTGCCCTTGCTTCGAACATCAAAACTTACACTGCCATTGACAAACGCGAAGGCCTAATTGCTATTGGGCAAAAAATAACAGCACGTGTGTAATATCTTTGCAGCTCTGTTTACTGTCAATCAATTCTTTTCAGAAATCCCTACCGACGGCATTGACATTACCTGGAACAAGTCCTTCAAGAAAGAACTCGAGATAGATGGCTCCAAGACCCTCGCATTATCTGCGTTTCTGCTTACCACTTTAACCACTTCGGTTGCCCAGAAGACTCTGGTCCAACAAATGTGGAACAGTGGTGCTCACACTATCGTAAGTTCTCCAACTGCGCTTTCGAGATCATAGGCGTTGAAAATTGAACTCGATAGGTGCTTATTGACCATAACACTCCACGAGGATTTGAGGCAATATCTTATGCGAGAGAATACATGCTAAGCCTCGGAAATGCAGAAAGCGAAGACCCTTTGCAGGCTCCACCTCTTGGTGCACATGTAGTAGCACCTGTAAGTTTTAATTTGTGTCGATGCGTGCAGTCTTAACAAGAATATCAGTGTCCGCATGACGGGGTTTGCCCGTTACTGCATTCTGGTGGTGCTCCACTAATTTGCGGATTTTCTCAACGTCTACAAAGACCCGAATTTGTTCGTCGCACCAAGCACTCTAGTGTAGGACACGAGGATATTGGATATTCTTATGTCGTGATTCAACGAGGTCGTCGGCCTGAAGCTGTTATGTCCGACGTAGGAAGAGTTGGTGCAATCGGTAAACGTGTTTTGGAAAAAGAACAAACAGCTGCTATACCCATGAAAGAGCTCCAAATCCACGCAAACTACTCCATGCCCACTTCAACTCCGGATATTGAGATTCTTTCGTCTCAAACTGACCTCGCTTACCCCGGAAATTCCTTGGATGCTTCAGAGTTAGAAGCAGTGTTTCGTCAAGAAGCATATCAGTGGCCGAGACTGGTGTTCCCCCCGTTGAAGAAAAGTGGCCATATCATCCTTGATAGCTGTACTGCAAAAGGTTTGTCGATGTTATCCTTTGCCGAAAGTCGTTACTAAATGTAGTGTTTGAAGGGAAAATTATGAGGCTCACGATACCGAAATCACAAGGCAAACAAGCCTTCTACGATGCTCGCAAATCTCGCTGGGGCGACATATTTCCTCATGAATCTAGAATACCGCCTTTAGAACGCAATGAACCCAAAACCCGGCGTCGTAATAAGAGTGGACAAATCACAGGGAGCGATATTGGCAAAAGAAAGGATTTGTTCAAGAATCGAGAACGACCAGGTTATTCAAAAATTGTCGACAACACCCGGGCCAACAAAAAACTTTCCAAACCTGATTACGCACGAAAACGAGGTGTCAAAGTCTGGCTTGAGGATTAATAGCAACCTACCTATAACCCAATTTTGACTCACTTGGAGCGGGATGCTTGGATAGATGTTGGATAGTAAATAATGATATAGTATTGCCTTAATGATGTAACAGTATAGATAGCACACCGCCACTCCTACCAATCTGCTATTCTGATACCAGGACCTTGAGAAGAACTCAACATAACCTTGCTTATGGGGGTGACTAGATTGATAGACATATGTTAGGAGTGATTTGTATGATAAAAGGCTTGGAGACATACTGTGTCGACCACCAGAGTTTTGGATCTTGCGGTCAGCTGCGTCAGGATCCTTAGCATTGCCTGTCGCTCGTTTGACAGATACGATGAATTGTCGAAAGTTATTTTCCACATCGCTCACTGGGAAAGCCATCTGCAATATCGAGTTTTCGAGTTAAGTCGTGGAAGGGAACAACAAGGTGCTAAGCATAGACTCACCGTTGCGATGGGAGCTCGAATGCTTCCTTTACGGTCAGCTCTCCATTCGCTGGTACCACGGAGCCGTTCAATATAACCAACAATGTCTTCCGTCACAGTTCCTCGACGTTCAGAGGGCATGAGACCCAGTGGGCCAAGGAAACGACCTAGTTTGGGCGTGATAGTCCGGATGAGTGCGGGGGTACATAGAATGGTTGTTGCCCGGTGACGATTATTGAGAATCTAAACTCATGTCAGGCGTAGATTCATACAGAAAACGAACAAACGTACACCCTCGATCAATTCCGGACCTCCAACAATGTGCGCGCCTGCTCTTTTGGCGTCTTCGGCTTGCCTTCCTTCCGCAAAGACGAGGATTTTGTCTTCTGCCTTCGCCTTTGCTTCTCTTGGTAGATTTACGCGACCTCTTGGGACTGCAACACCATTTCCAATTTCGGTTTTCACGTACAACTCGTATGTAGCTGACGGGTTAGCGACCTCCACGGCCTGAAAGATACTGGTAAGCGTTGTACAAAAGCCTGCTTTGACGTTAACACGTACCCGTAGCACTGAAATAGCAGTGGCGAGTGGCAGTTTCAAGAGACGCGCGTCTTCCTTTTCTGCCAATGCCGCCTTTCTGCGGGCTTTGGCTGCTAGCGCTTTTTTCGAGGGAATCCGGATTTTAGGCTCATTCTTGCGGCTAGCTTGTAGTACATTCGATGTGCTGAACAGACGTGCTTGTGAGGAATACTGATGGAGTGTTATTAGTATGTATGATGACGAAAATGACCGGAAACTCACTCCTAGTGATAGATTGGACCGACGAACGAGCAGTCCCAACATATTGGACTTTGGTGTCACTGACTGCATTGCAACCTTAAGCATTTGGCTTCACGCAAAACGGTATTCGGCCGTGAGAACATTGCTCATTTTGATGCCGACATTCTCTTTCCTGCTCTCAATCCGTGTCCAATTTTTGACTTTTATCATACCACCAATTTATTTATATGCAGTTAAGATATCTTTTTGTAAATTTCCGTACTGGTGGTGTGCGCAGGAGGTGGATTCCGGTAAGCTTGAACGGGCTGGGCCATTTACGATCGATTACATAATCCACTACCGAAATTCTCCGTGTTCACTCTCGTCGGCTTCCAAACTCTTTCCGTTCTTTCAAAAATCAGGTCGGCGGCCACAAATCATTCTTCAGCGTTTACTGTATTGATACTCTGTTTCTTCAGGCTATTGCCTCCACTCAATTCCAGCCTTGTCTTGTGGGTTGAAAGCTATTAGGGTATCGTCATGGTC
The DNA here is from genome assembly GCA_003314615.1 of Pholiota microspora. NCBI lineage: Eukaryota > Fungi > Basidiomycota > Agaricomycetes > Agaricales > Strophariaceae > Pholiota > Pholiota microspora. The sequence goes on from QFFD01000092.1 coordinate 20,159, forward strand.
TCGTCAACCGTCAACGTGTGCAGCTCTGTATGTCCATATCATACTGTACGCTGACCGTATCTCGCGTGTCATAGGTTCTGCGATACACAGCTCTGTTCTCTGGTGTGGCCTACGGCTGGTACCATCGTCGTTCACTGCAAGCTGAGCATGACAAGCACAAGCTAAACGATGCGACACACCACCGTGAACACTTGATTGCGGAGGCAAAGGAAGCATGGAAGCGAAAGCAGAGCTCTGCGAAGGATTCTCGTGAGCATTGTTCTTACCTTTATAACCCCAGACCCTCCACCATTCTCCTCTTTCGTATCTTTGACAATTACCTCGTAATAATATTAACACACATCTTAGTCGTGACCGACCCCGATGATCCTCGCTTCGACCTAGAAAAGCTGGTGGCCGCATATGGGACAAGCTCATAAACAACCTCTTTATCGTATCCCGTATTATCTGTCAATAGAATGCTTTGACATCCGTTGAACCGCCCTTTCACGCTCGGTCTCTACATCTGGGGCGTCATATACCATTAGACCGCTGTTAATTCGAGTCGTAGCCGGAAATTTAGCACTTTCGGGACACGTTTGTGTATTGGAGAAACAACCATTGTACCTCTGAGATTTGTGACCCTATGCATCATTTGTAAGATCGTTTGGGTTCGAATTGAAAAACATGTATATATGTAGCAGGTGCGACAAAAGCATACTTGTTGACGAACCGTGAGAACAGCGCGTCGCGTCCGAGTCTTCCTTTCCCCAATTATGGTGCTTTCAGGTCTTTTCTCTACATCAATCTTCCCCAAAACCTATCTTTCTGTATATTCTTGTTCCTTCTGAGCTCATTTCATTCGTGGCACACCACACAAGAACAACTCGCTATCAATTCTTGGCATGAAAACACACATGGAGGAGGTGGAAGACGATCTTGCTGCCGAGGAGGAAAACAAGTTGATAAACGAGGTTTGTGAACGCGTCCCGACATCCCATACTTCGACCACCTTATAATAAAGTTTTGATGTTCAGGAATACAAGACTTGGTACGCGAAGCATGCTGGCTTCATATGTGATAAGTACACCTAATTTTCAACACAGGAAGAAGAACGCACCATACCTCTACGATCTAGTCATCACCCATGCTCTTGACTGGCCAAGTTTGACCTGCCAGTGGTTTCCAGACAGAGAACAGTACGTTTATGCTATCATATGGAGTGCGTAATTAGACATATGACATATAACATGTGGCATTGCAACAGAGATCCTTCAAAACCATATACAACTCACCGCCTTCTACTTGGAACACACACTTCAGGGCAAGCCCAGGACTATTTACAAATTGCCAATGTACAGATTCCCAAGCGCGACAATCCAGCCTCTGGCGCAGACAAACTCGATCGAGCGGACTATGATGATGAACGCGGGGAATTGGGTGGACACACCCTGCCCCCCTCACCGCGGATACAAATTACTCAGAAAATTAACCATGACGGAGAGGTCAATCGTGCGAGGTACATGCCCCAAAACCCGGATCTCATCGCTACCAAAGCTGTAACAGGAGAGGTGTTGATTTTTGATCGTACGAAACATTCGAGTGAGCCCGAACGGGGAGGTTTGTGCAAGCCCGACATCAGGCTCGTTGGGCAACATCGCGAAGGGTGCGTGGCACAGTCCTCTTTTACGCAGAGATATGCTGACTGTCCCGTAGGTATGGTTTAGCTTGGAATCCTGTCAAATCCGGTCTCGTCTTGGGTGCATCGGAGGATATGACTGTTTGCTGCTGGTAAATAAACAATGTGGCCTGTACTGGCCCAACGCTCATCTTTCGTATCAGGGATATCAACTCTTATACCAAAGGCAAATCAACCATTGAACCTACGACTGTCTTCAAAGGACATACATCTGTAGTCGGGGTATGTTCTTGAAACTCCTCCGCTACGCATGAAACTCACACAGCCTGCAGGATGTTGACTGGAATGCAACAGACGAGAACGTTTTTGCCAGTGTCGGAGACGACAAAATGCTCATGATGTGCGTCTATTTTTTTTTATCAATAACCCATTACTCTGACCAAGTCGTGCAGCTGGGACTCAAGAACGCCTCAGGATCCCACACTCAAAGTCCAAGCTCACGATGCCGAAATTCTATCTGTTGCATTCAGCCCGGCCAAAGAATACCTTTTGGTAACAGGAAGTGCGGATAAGGTGAAAAAAAAATAATGATATCTAGATTACCCGTCGTTGCTTACCTCTACATCCACAGGCTGTCGTACTCCACGACATACGTGTCCCACACAAAAAACTCCATACTTTCGAATCTCATACAGATGAGGTCCTGCATCTAGCTTGGTCCCCTCATAATCCTACTATATTTGCTTCTGCGTCAAGTGACCGGAGAATCAACATTTGGGATCTGTCTCTCATCGGACAGGAGCAGACTCCAGATGACCAGGAAGATGGCCCACCCGAGTTACTCTTCATTCATGGAGGTAAGGAACTTTCCCGAAAGAAATGTATTTAAAACAATGCTAAGAGCTGTTCCAGGACATACGGCCCGCCCAACAGATTTCTGCTGGGCTCCAGGCGAAGCGGAGAACTGGACTGCTGCCAGTGCTTCGGAAGACAACGTTGTAATGGTCTGGCAACCGACGATGCGTGTCTGGGCCGGTGATGAAGTCAAGGTCGACGAGAAAGAACTCGAGAATGATGCTATGGAAGGCGTTGAAAGCACAATCGAAAAGGGCAAAGCTAGCGCGAGCGCCGGTAGTAGGAGTCAGAGCATGAGTGTCAGCACTTCTTCATTAGATGAATGAGTGTCTAATGCATTGTACAAATTTGCTGCTTTGAGTGTTACTCGACTGATTCCAGGAATTTGCCCAGATATTCATCATATGTAGATCGAATAATGATAGTTGTGTTATTTGTTATGTTGTTATACAATATTATGTTTTTTGAAGCGTGAATGGTATATGTTTTGGGTGTACATAGAAAGCAAATATGATCTTTGTACAAGGTCTGAATCACAAGAAAATAATTCTGACAATTTCGAACAGAACTGGAGTAGATGTTAGATGGACAATGACATGCATAGTCAACCATATACTCACCTCCCCCAATAACAACAAAAACAATTAAACCAAGAGCCCATAGCCCAACTGGGCTCCTGTGGGCTAGTTTATCTTGCCGTGAGGGTTTTACAGCCTTTTTCCCAGTGCGAACATCGTTGGCAAATTTGGTGTTTCGCTGTCTTAGCTCGAATTCGGTAGGCTATATGAGAAACATGATGTAAGATTCCATGATGCAGTCAATAAGGAAGGATACGATTGCGCACCATTTTTGAGTTCAATAATTATTCAGAGAGGAGCTCGGGATAGTTTCGACTGGCGAAAACGCGATATACGGTGGTTGTGGTTATGGTACAGGATGTGAACGTGGCAGCTTTGGAGTTTGCCACATGCGTCCAGATGGGCAATTAGCGACCTAAATTTGGGTTCGTATTTGTTTCGGGAGCTTATGACCGCCGTCTCAAGCAAATCGTTCGCGATCGAATCTTCACTTCATTCTCTGTATTCCATCACATATCCTTTACAATGGCCAAGAAAAATTTGAAGGCCGCTCTCCAGTCTACTCAATCTCGGCTGCAAGCAAAGCAGAAAGCAGCACAGTCTGCGCAAATTGCTGAGCTGAAAGCTCGCAAGCAAGGAACGAAGCCTTCGAGCTCGAAATCTGGAAAGCCTGCAGCAGATGTAAAGGGAAAGGGCAAACAAAAAATTACGTCTGGCCCTCCTCAGCGACCTTTGATACCATTCAAGCTTTCAGATAAGATCTTACTTATTGGAGAAGGCAATTTCTCGTTTGCGCGCGCTCTCGTGGTGAATCCACCCTCTGAGTTACGCTCTCTGCCTCCGAACAGCATCACAGCGACAGCGTATGATAGCGATCAGGAATGCTTCGAGAAATATCCCGAGGCGGAAGAGATTGTACGCACGCTGAGAGAGAAAGGTGTCGAAATCTTGTTCAACGTGGATGGGACACTTCTGGAAAAGAATCCTGCTCTGAAAGGACGAAAATGGGATCGAATTGTTTGGAATTTCCCGCACGCTGGTAGGTACCTATATCCTAGAGATTGATTTTCATGATATCTATTTTTTTTTTAGGGAAGGGGATCGCAGACCAAGATAGAAATATTCTATCCAACCAAATGCTCATCCTAGGATTTCTACGGTCTTCTGCCAAAATGTTGCAGCTTGGTCCCATGCCCGTAGTGCCGCCATCTAAGAAAAAGCAACGCAAGGCAAATAACGACGCCGACGACGACGACAATGATGACATGATCCAACACGATGGCTTTGCCCCTGCCGGGGACGTGAACGATACGGAAGAGCAGCTGCAATTCCTCTCACAACCGAGCGACGTTCGAACACGAGGCACTGTTCTCCTTACTTTGCGCAATGTTGTCCCGTATACAGAATGGTGAGTTTAACTACATTGTATTTGACGGCGGAGGCATTCAACCTTCTATAGGGATGTTCCCCGTCTGGCAAAAACTCCGCCTCTGCCTACATCGAGTAACACACCATTGAACCCTCAGTACATTCTTCGACGGTCCTTCCAATTTCATCGAGATAGTTGGAATGGGTATGAACATCGCATGACTAAAGGTGAGCGTGCACACGGCAAGGGCAAAACCGGAGAAGGAGGGGAAGATCGTATGTGGGAGTTCTATCTGAAAGATAAAGACATAGAATAAGTAGAGTTTTGTGTACACTATGTAGCCACCTTAATTTTTGGGAAAGTTGAAACACTGTAAGCTGTGCTAGGATGTAGTTGCATGGTTGGTATCACCCTCCGGCTTGACTTGACCGGCATGTGACTTTACTTTTCTCTCCAGAGTCCCCAAAATGCAGTCCGTGTGCCAGAGTCGCTCGGGCTTGAGGCTCTCTCGGATACCTTCCACGACGCGCAGCTATGCCATCTCAGTCAAACCACCAAAGCCCCTTCCGAACAAGAAATATCCCCGTGTCTTCAAGGACAAAAAGGCCTTCCAATACAACTGGTATTCGCGGATATTGAATGCTAACGCTACTTCACCAATCCTCATTCTCCATCATGACGACTTCACCGCACAGAGATTAAAGAAGTTACGCTCAGACATTGCGGCAGCTGCAATCAAAGTTCAACCCTCGCTTGCCTCTCCTGGACCCTATCTGGTACCTGCCACCACTCATGCTTTGCCTACACTCACAGTTGTCCGCACGGGTATCTTTGGCGCAGCACTGCGCGATCTTCCGGGTGTAAACCTTGCTGAAGTCGAAGCTATGATTGACAATCAATCCGGCAGATTTGCGGTCCTAACTCTCCCTTCGCTGCATCCGCCCCAACTGAATGCTGTCCTGCGTGCCATGGACCGGAGTGTCCCTCCGAAACCTCCCAAGACAGAGGAAGAGATCAAACAAGCACTGGCAGACAAGAATGCAGACCCTGCGCAGCCAGGAAGGAGGATGAAACGCGTCAGGCAAGTGCGTATACCAGAGCTACGGCTGATGGGTGCTATCATCGAAAACCGGGTGTTCTTGCCGCAAAACCTACAAGAGGTATCCAAACTTCCAACACTGGATACGTTGCGTGCCCAGATTGTTGGGCTGCTCAGCGGACCTGCTGCACAACTTACTGCGGTGCTGGGAGAGGCGAGTGGAGGAAGGCTTGCGCGCACATTGGAAGGGCTCAAGAAAAGTTTGGAGGGCCCCGAGGAGTCTGCACCCAAGGACGCCGTCCCTCCTTCATAAATCATCTAGATGCATTACTTGATCCACCTATTTCCAATTTAACATACGCGTCGGGATCCTGTTCAAACATATAAGCTTCAGAACGCGTCCAGTAAATTATACTGTTTTCTCTTGTTCTCTCAAGACATATGTAAGTCAATGACGAAATATGTCAGACTGTTCAATGAACATCATACTGACCTGTACAGTATTTGAATACGATGTCGCCATTAGCAGCTCTGGTTTTTTTTCTGGAATTGTTCCTTGAACGCTCGATATTCAGAGGGCCTAAAAAGGGAATTATTAGTGTTGCGGTCTGTGTGACTGTGTCACACATCTCTCCTTCTCTCCTCGACCGATACATTAGAAACGCTCAAGATGTTCGTTGGGCAATTTCATCGCGAATCGTGTTGTACTGATAGCACACTGAATTGTAGGGATGACGATGACGAGTTCTTGTATGGCGAGTCGTCGCAAACTACGACAAGACCGGCCACATCTGGTGAGGCGCTCTAACTGAGGACGAATTTTGATATTGGGCGGGGTTGTCGCGTTCCGTATCTTCTGCTTTTGTCCCTATTCTTTTTTGTTTTCTAAATCCTTCAATGACACGAATTATTTTCTAAAATGCGTGAATATTTTAGAACCAAAGCCGTGAGTCTGGTCCTCGTTCATTAATGTGAAAGCCTGTCCTTAACGAATGACCGGACGTATAGTGTTTCGCTGGAGACTGTCAATGCAACAAATGGCCTCGTAGCTCATCTCGAAAAAGAAGCAGAAGTGTCTGCAACATTCAATAACAATCCTGCACAAACCAGGCTTGACGGTGGAGAAGAGGATGAGGAAGAAGAAGAAGAAGAGGCTGATGCTGGAGAAGATACTGAGGACGACGTATGTCTCCTTACTATATTTCGGCACTTCTTTCTGACTACGGGCCTGGAAATGTTAACAGGACATAGAAATCATCATGGAACCAATAGCACGTTCACTTGATTTTCGGTATGCTTTATTCAGCATATTTCTTAATGCTAGTAATGAATGCTGGAATGCTGTTGTAGAAGCCAGAATCGACCTGCACCATCTCGGCCAGCAAACCCAACGACACCTCAAGCACCGAAAGGTATTCGTCACATATTCTAATATAAGCGCTCGATTGACACATTGCATAGCCCCACAATTATCATTAACGACCGAATACACCCCCATTCAACGCGGAGGCCCCCCGCAGAACACAACTACGCCTCTTGCTCACCCCAGCTCAGAAGCACCACTAACCACGACTGCCACCCCTTCTCAATCGCAAGCGCAGCAACAACAGCAGGCTCCAGGGCAATCACTGTCTAAAGACCAGCAACTCACCAGCGCGACGCCCGACGACGGTGTTGACACTTCCACTCTCCCTCCTGTGCAAGCGCCACCTTCGCATCCCGAGGTCGACCCTTCAATAACGGGCGTCTTCGATGGCCGTTCCATCCTTGAGCTGGATATAAATGCTCTGGCAGACAAACCATGGAGACGGCCCGGGTCAGATATAAGTGACTGGTTCAACTACGGCTTCGATGAACTTTCTTGGGAGGCATACTGTTACCGTCGACGCGATCTAGGAGAAATTGCCAATGTGCTGAAGACGAATGTTATCGTACGTACCTTATTTCAACCTGTTCTTTGTGTCTTATTCATTGTTTCGTTTCGATATGTGTAGAACTTTGCTGCGATGCCCGAGGAGCAGCTTATTGCGCTACCCTCAGAAGTGCGAACCATGGTCATGACTGGTGCAAATGCCATGATGAATAACGCAGGCGCGAATCCCAACATGATGGGCCCAGGTGTGATGATGGACATGGGCATGATGGGTCCAATGGGTATGGGTATGGGCAACGACATGGGCGCACACATGGGCAATCCAATGATGCAGAACATGATGTCGGACGGCCAGGGGCAACAGGGTGTTGGACCCGGAACGGGCACGCCTGAACAGGTCAACGGCGTCGGAATGATGCAGGAAGGCTTCAATCCTAATGCAGGCGGCAGCATGATGAATATGAGCATGAACAGCGACTACGGCATGCAGGTACGTTTTCGGTCCAACTTGTTGATCCTATACTAAGTCTTTGCTATTACAGGAGCAAAATAATATGGTGCCGCAGATTTATCCTGTAATGGAGCCTCCGAGTGTGCCTGCCGCAGCTGTGGGTGCAAGGGGTGGAACTCCAGTGCCCTTCCGTGGTGGCCGAGGTGCAGCAGGCCCCGGCCGTGGACGGGGGTTCCAAGGAAGGGGAAGAGGAAGGGTAGGCATGTATGGCGGCGATGGTGCGTAAACTATCAATTGAGCACCGTTTTTCTGGCCATTGACCTGTCTCTAATCTTTCTGTGGTCCGTGTTACAGCACCTCCACCTGTACCCGTGCGTCCAGCGTCGCCTCTGCCACCAGGCGTCCCCACAGGTCCGCGTAACCAAAACAAGTACAAGGATCGCGATGGAAATGCACCCGCTGTGGATGGTCTGGATTACGGAGGCGGCAAGGAGGGTATGAGTCGGAGGACACCGAGCGGCGAGCCAGAGGAACGGATATCCAGCCGGTTAGTTTCATTCTATTATTCTCTTTTGAACGCATTGAACTGAATGGCATCTTCTCGTGCTTTCTCCGCGATTAGCAGGAAGCGGAGAATCTCGCCGGGTATGGATGATATTCGCAGTTCAAAACGACGTTAATTCGAGTGGTAACAGTCACTCGGAACTCTTGCTATCCTTGTAACTACTTTATCTATACACTGCACCAAAAAATTATTTCTAATGACAATGTACGCCGAGGCGATCACAACCGTCGACTTTCGCCTCGATCTTTTGGAGGATCTGAAAACGAATAGCATTTGAAGCAAAAAGGAACGAAAAAAAAAAGTATCTCCAATGGTAGCACAGGTAAAAACAAATCAATATTACAATAATGATGTAAATTAGTGGCAGAGTTGGGTGGTCGGGGAGTGATATGTAGGGAAGACAGTGGGATGGTGAAGACATTTTACATTGATTCAACTCTTTGCGCCTCCGGCCCGCCGTTTTGCGCCACGCACTGCCCTTTTTGGCTTTTTCTTACAGGCATCACAGAACCAGGTGCCTTCTGGAGGTACAGTGAGGCCAATGCATGCCAGATGGAACTTTGAGGGGAGAGGAAGTATCAGCCAAGAGATTATCAGACCAAGCAGATGAAAGAGGACACGCACCCATTCCCGCTCGCAGCGAGCATCATCGCAGGCTATCATCTCTCCATAGCTCACACCGTCGCAGAAGCAGTACGTCTTATCGTCCCCGTCTCCATCTCCCTCGCCTGCATCCGTCGCTTCGACTGCAACACCTGCTACGACAGGCACCACGCTCGCCGCTGTGGAGTGGATGGATGTACTTCGTATGGGCATCCCGGGACCCTCCAGCTGCTGCGCGCGAGGTATATTCCAGTCCTGTGCACCCAGTGGTATTCCATGCGCATCGTAGGTTGCTCCGTTCGTGTGTGCTCCGGGCTGGTATGGGGTTGGAAGTGATGGGTGGGAGGAGGACGGAGGCACAGAATAGGCCTCATTGGCGGCACCCCGTCGCGAGCCGTTGGTGTGGTGGGTGTCGTGTGCGGGGTACACCTCGTTGGCGAGAGGGGTGGGATTACGATTGTTGTGGTTGTTGGCCCCACCACCGGCACGGCGTTTGTTCGTGCTCCCAGATGCTGCACCGTTCCCTGCACGGCCGTTGGTGGCACCACCACGGGCTGCCCCAGCATGACCTCCCTGCTGTGCATATTGGTTGGTAGTTGAGACGAGAGATTCCGGAGGAGACACAACCCGCTCGTTCCTGTTGTGTGTCAGAAAAACCCCATAGGCAAGCAAAAACGAAAAAAAGAGAGACGCACTTTTTGCCCCGACCGTTGTTCCGCCCTCTGGCATGAGTGTCATTTCCTGCTGGCTTCTTGGGAGTTCGGGCGGCTGGATCGGCGTCGTCGTCCTTCGGAGCGCGTTTGCGCTTCGCTGGGCTGGGGTCTGGGTTGGTCATGAGGGAGCCGAGAACTCCGCGACGGCGGCGGCCAGTCTCCATGGTGGTGATGGGGTTGTACGAGCGGTCGGATACATGGGGGAATACGGTGGTGCGCTGGAGGACGGCGGTGTCGAAGGCTGGGAGCTCGTCGGCCAGGGCGCGGAGATGGGATGTGTGGGCTTTGAGGTTGTCTGCTGCCTGGCATGCGACGCGAATCTTGTCCTCGCCGCCAAGCTTGAGACGCTGGGCCTCCTCTGCGATCTCTGTGAGGAGCCAGAGACGGTCT
>QFFD01000099.1:0-23336 GCA_003314615.1 Pholiota microspora
TGTAGGCGAATGAGTCAGGAAACGAGGCTTGATACACGCCCGCGGAATTTTCATCAAATTTTCTTGAACCCCTGCGATAGATTTAGGAAGGTGTTCACCGATGCACTGGATGTGCACCGCTTTGATAGGCTCACGGTCACCTTGTGGGCGCGCACACCTTTTTACAAAGGGCAAATTTGGAAATCAAGGAGACGCTGACATTCGCGGCAACAGCATATGCACTTGGGTAATCTGGCGTTAATTTAGAAAAAAGTACAAAGGGCCGCTCTAATGATTCGAAATTTCTGGCGTAAGTTGTTACTTGGGAGCTCAGAGATGATGGGCCGCTTGTTTGGATTATTCTGGAATTAATGGATTGACTAGCCAATGGCTTTCGGAATGTATGAGTGACCTGTACAGTAGTGCATTGTGAATGCTCCTTCGACACACGCGCACTTGTAACTCAAAGGAACGCGCTTTCACAATGACCTACCTGGGAAAAATAAAGTACATTGACGGACGACCTTGCCAACATTCGGCGTTTGCCGCGTCGGAGTATTATTCTCAAGGGCGTGCCCAAGGACTCAACGTGCGCTTCTCCGTAACTTTCACCGTCCGTTCAAAACTTCTCCTGGATAGTATACGCCTCTGTTGTCCCCTTATGATACAACCCTCTGCGTATCGGACCTCGCAACTCGACGTGACCTATATATTTTCAGCGACACTCATCAGGATTCAGCTGGTGAGGATGGTTGCCGGCGCATTCACTGTCAGTTCAGCGGGGGAGATCATCAAGATGTTACTGTTAGGATTCTACAGAGAAGACGAAGGTATGAACACGTCGCAGAAAGCCAGGTTATTGAAATTAGATTGGACTTGCTCACCCGCGCGCGCCCTATCAATCATCGCTGCGCCTGTCCTCAATCAACGTAGCTTCCTGAGACATCGTTTTATGCCGCAATCTGACTGGTACCTCCGAGTCGACATTCCTTCTTATATACACACCCGCTCGGAACGCTTAATACTGACCCGCTGCTTGGACTCTGCTTGTTTATCGTTCTCGGCAATATCATTGTTCATGAAGATTTTTATACACGTAAACCCTCCCGCCGGGTCTCTACTCACCAGACGTGAACGGGTTTCTTGTATGGAGCAAGGCGGGCATGTGTATGCCGTATACTTATGTGTGCTCCTCTGAGCCATTTAGTCCCGGTGCACTTACGCAGCATGCACGCTTCGTGGACTTCGTTCTCGGTGTATGCTCCACCCACTCTGCACGTGATTTCACACCTGTACTCCCCTCCTCCCTTTCAGAAGCACCGGCATACCAGCGCACTAGCCGCGTATCTATCTAGTTGGTTAGATGGGTTGCGATTCGCGTTGGGCATTGTGCTTTGCTTTGGACGGAGACGTGGCTAGCTAGCTTCCTGGGCCGGCTTTCGATGACAGAGGCGACGCGTTATCGTTAAGTATACACGGACGCGTCCTGACGAGCACCCGAGCATACTTCATCAATCAACCACCTCAGCATCTCTTTCTCAACTCTTCAAATTTGTTGCGATTGGGTTGAACGTGGGCTGCATATGGATTGTGGGTGCATTGAACTAGGCCGCTTCCTGGTATGCCTACATATAATACGCGCTTCGAACCAACTTCGAATCGACGCGCTGTTATCAAGATTATGCAAGGACGCGTTCTGACGAGCAGCCAAAGCATACGTCATCGATCAACAACCTCAGCGCTTTCTTAACTCTCCAATTTTGAAATCGTTTCGCACTCCGTGAAAGGAAGTCCCTCCTCAGTACATGTTAGCGGCATACTCGTGGGCACCTTCACACACGTCCCACGTTATGTATTCGATTTGTCCTGTCCTTCGTTCTGTCCCCAACGTACTTACTTCCTCCGTTCGGCAGTGGGCGCGGAAGCAGAGGGGACCAATGCATGTCGCTTGTGCTAAGTATGCGGCGTGAAAGCGTCCCAGATAGCGCCAGCGTATTCCATGAATCCACCCAAATCTAAAGCTCAGTGAAGACAAAACGACCGCCACCGCGCATCTCCGTCTCTGCGCCCGCGCCCATGGAGTACCAAGCAGCTTCACAAACAAGGGTCTGGAGGTTTTTTTTCTTTTTTTTTTCAAACACGACAACACTGCGGACAAGATTCGGATGTACGCGCATATTCTAGAGCCCGCTCAAGCGCTGCGTAGCGTATATGGTACAATAGGGGAGGCAGGGTTGAAGAAATCAGTCAATTCTGCGACGGTTCTGCAATGATTCTCAAGTCGATTCCCAATCCGCTTTTGACTTAGAATCGACTCAATCTCAAAAGGCTCTATTTGGACGAAAAAATGGCGGTGTGGGGCAGGGCGGCGCTGTGAGATTGGCGGGTGAAATTTAATCGGCATGAGATGCGTATGGTGGTCGTGGTGGAGGACGCGCATTCAACCTAGTCCACGACATTGTCATGGATGAGCAATGTTTGTATAAATGAACATACGGATCGTGGAGATCCTTACACTAAAACGCAGAAATGAGGATGCTTTCCCGCGCTAGGCTTGGTAGTTGGTAGCGTTGAAGATACGACAGTAGAGTTAACACCAGAGAAGGTATAATACAGACATACAGTGTACCGCTGCATCTGGGCCAACGCGAAGAATGTAACTTGAAGTTAGTCAGTAACTAAAGGCACGAAGGAATACGATACACCAAGAACAAAGTCCACGAAATATGCTGCGTAAGTACGCGGAGAAAAATGACGTAGAGGCATAAGCATATGGCATACACATGTCCGCCTTTCTCCATACAAGAAACCCGTTCACGTCTGGTGAGTAGAGACCCGGCGGGAGGGTTTACGTGTATGAAAATCTTCATGAGCAATGATATCTCCGAGAACGATAGACAAGCAGAGTTCAGGCAGTGGTGTAGTGTTCCGAGCGGGTGGATATATAAGATGAGAGAAGAAGGAATGCCGAGGCACCAGTCAGATTGAGGCAGAAAACAATATCCCAGGAAGCTATATAGCTGATTGAGGAAGGGCGCAGCGATGATTGATGGGACGCGGGTAGCCTGGCTGTCTGTGACGCGTTGACGCCTTTGTCTTCTCCGTAGATTTCTAATCCATCCAGTATACTGAACTGTACTCACCAGCTGATGAGCCACCAATGTCAGCAAGAATGTATATGCCACTCCGAGGTGTGATATTCGCTTGCCCCCCCCTTTTGTGCAGCATTTACACCGTGGTTACTCTGATGTCCTGCCCTGAATGCCACTCTCTTATGGCGGTCAAAATGGCGCATAATTATTGCGCGAAAACATTTTTGGTTTTAGGGGCTGCGCGAACATATTTAGGCCAATTACTGATGCGCGAACATTTCTAGGTTAGTAAATTCTTGCGCGAAAACATTTGGTTTTTGCGCGAACACTTTTGTTTTTCGCGCAAACATTTCAATTTCGCGCGAAAACATTTCAATTCTTTGCGCGAAAACATTTTTGTTGCGCGAACACTTTTGTTGCGCAAACATTTTTTCATCAAGGGCTGACACAACATTGTGCTTAGTTTTTAAAACAGTGTTTACCCTAATAAACGCTAGTCAGATGTCAGAGGCACCCAGGCAGGGGAACCTTTCGCTCAGTCTGTTGGTCCCTGTTATGTTTGTCAACGCCGAGGGGGCTCGAGAGCAGTGTAAACGCGACTCATCGAGTAGTCATCAGAGAGAAAAATCATCTGAATCGCTTCCCGCGTGCTTGTGGTCGTCCTTGTCGACGTGGAGCGGGATGCGTGAGCAAAATTTGCACCATGCTAGGACCTCGCTATGGCTACATGTACGTCCGGGACTCATTTTTAGTTCTTTCTGCTCACCAGGGCAGCTGAGATCGACGAAGATGACTTGGAGACAAGAGCTTCCTAGTAGAGGTTGAGAGGAGGTATATACTACATCCTAGAGTCATGGTTTCCGGCCTCATCCTGGGCCTCTTGGTCCCAAAGCCCATGCCCACACCGCCCATAATAGATTATAGATTGAGGTGAAACTTATATCAACGTCAGTGGTGGTTCTGTTCCGTTGAGTTTGCAGTGTGGTCAGTATATCAGAGTCACAGGACACATAATATGCACCTATTTTGGACTATTTTTGGACTGTTGATGCATTGAAAGAAGAACAGCTGTGTGGGTGTTGCGAGTTCCCCGTCATTGTTGGGAAGTGAATGTCCCTTCGTTTGTTGATGGACTGAGTGACACGCACTCATGCGTCCCGCGGCTCTTAGTGCTCGCTGAAAGAGATCTTATACGTAGATGGTGCATCTGACTCCGAGCTATATAGCCTATGGGGTGTTTGCGAGACACATAGTTACTACTCAGTGCCTTACCTCTTGTTTGGACCCCTTTGCGTCTCTGTCTCGCTTCTGTAGCGGCCTCATGGATTACCTAGTCTCTCTAGACAGACCAAATAAACAAATGACAATCGATTTGATATATATATGGTCTGTTCCAATTTGACGGCCTTTTGGTGAGTGGGTCGATTCGGCGTTCTCGGGGGAAAACATTGGTCTGAATCATCACGTGGGTGCTATCTAATCTTATCAGTGCTCATGAATTATCATGCATACTGCTAGACTATTGCACTTAGGAGGCGGCGACATAGGGATAGACGGATGTAAATTTGCCTCTGTAGTAGCCAGTAGAGGCTGTAATACAATGATTGACTCCCCTTCCTTCCAACAATGCAGCGCGCAGATTTTTCGCCGTCAATGAGACAACTGACATCCCGAATTCGGTAATTTCAGTTGCCTGTAATGATTTAATCACTTCAGTGTAAGTATAATGCACCAAGACGAGGGACTTACATGAGCATTTCCGAGTTCAATCAAAGGGGTGACCACCAAAGCAACAGGATGAGAAGGCAGTTGGGGTATCTGAGATAGTGGGTTCTTCAGAATTTGCAGGAGTTTGAAAATGGGAATGAAGAAAGCTGTGGTCTTCCCCCACCCAGTTGAAGCAATCAAGACTATGTCAATCCCCGCAAGCGTATGAGACCAACAGTCAATTTGTGCTGCCCGTGCCATTGAGGAATTTTTGCTTCGATTATGGCAGCTATTTCTGTCCGGCCTTTTATAAAGTTCCGCAAAAAAGCTGAGTTGAAGGACATGGATGCAGCAAAGGGCTCTTAAGCCATGACGTGCAATGCAAGGAAGAAATCAACAACAAGATAGTTCATGACGCGCTGCTCGTTTACGGTCATGTTATCTACACACGTGATGTTCATTTTCTAAATCCGATCGGCTTTACATAGTTCTAAAGACCGAATTGACCCACCCACCAAAAGCTCTGCAAATTGGACAAGACTATGGATTACCTATGCAATTCTAATTGCTGAAATTGACACCGTATTATAAATGTACAACACTTATAATTGTTTTCGCGCGGACTTGAAAAAAAAAGTTTGCGCAACAAAAGTGTTTTCGCGCGAAATTGAAATGTTTTCGTGCAAAAACCAAATGTTTTCGCGCAAGAATTTACTAACCTAGAAATGTTCGCGCATCAATAATTGGCCTAAATATGTTTGCGCGGCACCCAAAAACAAAAACGTTCTCGCGCGATAATTATGCGCCATTTTGACCGCCATAGGTGTACTCAAATCTTGCACCAAACATATGATGAATACCCTCACCTTTCGATACCTTCGAGGGGCTGCCTCAATGTACATTCTGGTAGTTAGCGACTAATCAGAGCAGCTGCTATAGGCTTGAAGCCTTTAAGTCCAATGAGTAAGCTTGATATCCGTGAATTTATTTTATGTACTTGCCGCCTCGGAATCTAGACAAAACTCTGCAAAGCCCTTCCAAAAATAGGAATGCCTATGAATTACTCGTGAATTACCCAATTTAGTAAATCGGCAATTCGTCTCTCAAGTCTCGGCCATCAAATTACTAAACGATCGGCGTTCCTAGATTCAAATAACCGGTCGGAAATATGCCTTCAAGATCAAGTTCAGACGTTCAATGCCTGACTTCGTCATCATCCGCTGAGGGTTTCCTCAGTGATCAACGAGTATACACATCGAAAGACACCAACACACTTCGAGCGCGAGAAATTGCGCAAATACTAAATTCTTTCTTATTTAGCCTTTGTTGTGAATGAGTCCAAGTTCTGCTGTACAGATGGGAACAAGGAACTTATGCCGAAAGCATACAGAGCTCTTGTACACCAAGACTAAAGATAACAGCAACAAGAAGTTGTAATTATCATCCACCGGCTTCCTCCGCACCCATTTCTGCTGAATGCTGTTCTGGAGTTCTTTCAGGTTCTTTCGCTGTCTATTACCGCGGGTTCGAAGGATCGAGGGTGCATTTCTGTTGTGTTGTATTTCTTGAAATCAGCGAGAACGACACGTCAATGATTGACAGTCCCAGCTCCTATACAAATAGCGACGTCTCGCAGAACATCGATTACTTATTATCAACGTCCATACGCCTTGTAACGAGGTGAAGAATTGAATGAAGGCTCACAAACTTTTTCTACAGATAAAAGCAGGCTCAAACTGCGTTCTACATCAACAGAAGTTTCCTAGTCGTCGCGATCGAAAACCGGCCATTTTGTGTGACCTTGTCATCTTGAGTTCTTCCCCCGTTTGATTCAATCAATGGTTCGGCCGCGGCTAATGGAATACGTATTAAGATTGCAAAGATATCGGCAATACAATTGACTCTTCGCGCGCTCTGCCCAGTAAAGCACATAGATTTCCGACAGAGCCCGAATGTTCCATGTTTATAATTACCTCCACTGGGTAGTGTATACATAGCTCCAGATGTATATCATATCAATTTCTTGAAGCTGGGTTGATGGTCATAGTTTCCCAATCATAGGAACATACGGGATTAAGAGCTAGTCTTCAATATGGTGGCCAAAGCTGAATACACGGAAAGATACAGAGCTATTAGACACCATCGCAGTGCCAATGATCAGCGAGCACGAAAAACAAAATGTTAAAATACATAATTAGGACGCAGAGTTACTGCTTTCCCGCTGCCGCCTGCCGAATCCATTTTAACTGGGCGAGCACGACCATCCGTAGTGGTATCAGATAGCACCATACCACCGTTTAAGTTTTAACCGCAAGCTTGGTGCACTTCTCGAAATGTGGGGCGACAAGACATGAAATTCGAATGAATCAAGATACCGCTTGCTCGATAATGCTTTTGAATAGTCATGATCATGATCACCTCACCCCGTCCGGCGTACCCCACATTGACAACGAATGGAGCAAGCTGGACGACAGTTGGACAGGGAAGGCTGCGGGGAATTCCAATTCAAGGGGGGGACTACAACGTGTAGTAAGGTTAAGTCACAGGATGCGGTATATCTGCATCTCTTATCTATGCTCGGTGTGGCGCACATTGCAACATTGCATTGCGCAAGCGCAGTAAGCAGGTCTTGTATGGGTCCTGAGATGTGGGGTGACTAGACGCGATACACGTTGCAAGTACTGGTACCCCTGAGGTGTTGACCATGGTTTGTCCACTCCAGACTGGACATAATAGCCACGATAGCTTCCAGATGTCAGATGGGGTTGCAGATTCAATTAGATGTGTTCGCTATGACGCAGAGGAAGACTTGGACAAGGACTGGTCACTGGGCAGAAGCCAAATTGCGTTCTAAGAGCGTTGACGTCTTTGGTCCTTAGGCCAGCCTGGATGCTAGGATCACGACAGACAGAAGAACCAGAAGATAAACATAGCGCCTTCTAAGTCATTCAATGGGCACATAAATGACAGCGATGGGTCTGAACACCATTTTAATGATGAAGATAACCAGCAATCCAGACAGCAAGAGCAGACGATTTCAGAACCCCACCCCCCAGTTGTTCGCATCAGTGTTGAGACGTCGAGACCTGACACACAAAGCGCTATTTGTTAAGTCGATGAGAGCAAATGTTTGGATCAGACGCTTTGTATTGACGACATACTGTGTATCTACGAACATATGAAGTGGCGACAAACGACATATACCTGAGGCAGCAAAAGGACATTAGTATTTGCTTATGGCATTTCGGAACGAATAAAAGCCAAAAATTTCAGAGACTTGAATGGTTCCCGAAGGAAGAACCCCATCGTGCAAGCACGTCGTGTTTAAGTTTGCAGTAATGCGTTACATCCTGTGATTGCGCCATAACACAAGTGGAATTTAATGCTTACCTCTGAAATCCTCCCTCAAAGTTTACTTCAGTTGAAAGCCAGAACTTAGCTTATCTGTGAAGGAGTTGTTAGTTCATGGTCGCAAGTTCCGAAAAAGAATGCGAAAATGATAGAAAGTCAGGAGTAGATATGCGTGTTCTTCTCATAACCCGTGGGCTTCGAAGTGAGCTGAGTTGTACGAAATAATTCTCATCAAGCAGAGTGGAAATGGAAGAAAGGATGAACAGATAAAGAAACACACCTCTATGCTGAGCATGGCGACGCCGCCATGCAGTTCGCCGACGGGGAGAACGACGAGCGGCTATATACCCAGAATCGAGCAGTCACGTGTCTGCCTGCCCTAAAGTCAGCCACCGAAAAACGACTGTATAGTCGTGGATGCCGACGTTCCCACCCTCCTAAGGTCAGTGGACGACAGTCAATATCATAATTCACGGTGAGCGGGGCTTGTTTTTTATATCGCCATCCCAACTCACGCCCTTCAAGATGCAAATCTTCGTCAAGACCCTTACGGGCAAGACGATCACCCTAGAGGTGGAGTCTTCCGACACCATTGACAATGTCAAGGCCAAAATTCAGGACAAGGAAGGGTGAGCGCGGAATTGGGCGGTAATTGCTGCGGCTGCTTATCCCTGTCGCCAGAATTCCCCCCGATCAACAACGCCTGATCTTTGCTGGAAAGCAGCTCGAGGACGGACGCACTCTCTCGGATTACAACATTCAAAAGGAGTCGACACTTCACTTGGTTCTCCGGTGCGTAGTTGGTTAACGGTGGACTTGGTCGAAGCAAGGCTGACTTGTTTCTAGTCTCCGTGGAGGAATCATTGAGCCCTCGCTGAAGGTGTTGGCCTCCAAGTACAACTGCGACAAGCAAATTTGCCGCAAGTGCTACGCTCGTCTCCCTCCCCGTGCCACCAACTGCAGGAAGAGGTCATGCGGTCACTCTTCACAGCTCCGCCCGTGAGTCTTGGATATTCTCTGTCTGTGCGCCGTCAACTCACCTGATATGTTCCTAATCTTAGCAAGAAGAAGCTCAAGTAATCTATTCGCCCCTCGAGCTTGTTTGGGCAGCTGTGCAGGAGATGTCGTACACAATGTTGTTGCGTCCGTATGTCTGGCCAGTAGTCTGCTAATTTCATTGCATTTGATTCCATGATACGCTCTCTCTCTTGAGACTGATATCCAACTACTATGAGCCACTGAGCACCAGTGACTACGGAACTCTCTTGTATTCTTGTATAATATCCCCTCTGCCTGCTTCACTGAAAGTCCTTGAATTGCCTCGAGTTGTAGCAATGTGAAATGTCGTTGTGTGAAGGAAACTAAACAAACACGATAATCGGTATGCGTCGCTTATATGCTTCTCAACTTGCTAGCTGATAATCAAGTCTCCCGTCACTGCATTTCTTCCACACACCAATGGCTAGCCTGTTCCTCGAGTTGATATTTGAATTGCGGATGTTGATTCTCGAGGATCTAGACGCTGTTTCTCTGTTCCGATGCGCCATTGTAGGTTGATCTATACGGATAACGCGTTTATACCTACTGAGACAGCTCAAGAGCAGACCTGCAAAAACTTGTACGAGACCTTTCAAACGTCGTCAGAGCTGGCCTGCGTCGTTCAACTGTATCTAGAAGGATTGGAAAAGGCGGGTAAATCTACGATGCCTGCAGCCGAACTCGTCGAACACCTTCGCCATCAACGCCAGCTACGCCATTCCTCGGAATTAACCTGCGAGTCTATACCCATGATCCAGGGTGGCAAATCATTTAATCAGCCAGGCGGTGGGGCCGTTACTGACCTTCGCCGTCGGATTCTTGGCCTTGTAAACTTCAGTACCAGTAGCAATAATTCTGCGCGGCTACTGGCGAGAGAGGCGCTCAAGATTACTGAGGAAGATATCATTGTACTCGATTCTACGCAGGACGTTCTCATGTGGGCGGAGGGCGGCTTGGTGTATGTCATTTGCGCGCTAGGTACTCTGCGCAAATAAGGTTGGATCTAATCGTCTTTGTTCCAGGGCCCAAAATCAAACAGAGCGTGTCGTGTTTCCGAAGGTCTTTATTCGCACAATATCGACGAATGTCCCGCATCCGTTGGCACATAACAACATCCTTGAAGTATCGGGCTTTGTACGCATGCCCATACATCGTTGGCGCTGTGCCACCATACAAATAGCCCACGATACTGTAGCGCTGTTCATGCATTTACATACCTTCAGACCGCGCATCATAATGTGGAATTGGAAGACTTCGGAGCTCAAATATGTAGGGATTCCGTCTGTTCGCCCTCCCTTTGTACGCGAAACTGAAAGAGTATTTATGTGGGTAGGATTCCGGAAATGAAGCGGCGTCCCCAGCAGTTCCAGAGGTGGATACCAATTTCACCCTCCTCGGTCCGAACTTGTACCTCCTTGCCATATCCTCTGGTCCAGGATCCATCCAGATATATGCGCTGGAGCCACGTCCTATCGAGGAGAATAAAACACATGATCCCCTCCATCCAGTTTCGACCAACCAAGCCGTTCATCTGGCGAATTTGCATTTGCCGCCTGTCGCGCCTGACATCGGTCTCGTACATCTCGTCGTAGAAGCCGGGCCCATCGAAGCTCTCCCCCTCCCAAACAAACCAGTCAGACAGAAAGACGAGGATCGCTTGCATATGATCTGCATAGGCTACGGTAAACTTGATCAATCCGGGAACCCTACACCTGTGCTCGCTACTGTTATGTTTGTGCATCAACGCGTCTTCTTGCAGTATGTCGACCTGGTTAGGATTGGGGAAGAACACGCCAGCAGCCCTCAGTTCAAGCCGTTGGAGGTTCCGTGGGCAGAATGGGGCCCACAGAATACGCGAATCATTCCTACACATCTGGATTTAGCTTGTGGAAGGTGCGTTGTGCTAGACATAAATTTGGCATTCACTACTGATAAGATATCTTGTCCTGATATAGTGGTCAACGAGCTCTTATCCGAACTAGTGCTAGGACACATGCTTTAGACCCATCCGTCGTTGAACTTCTTGACTTTTCTCGTGCAAGCTTGCATGTACACAGACTCTCCTCTGAAGAAACATCGCCCGATGCAGGCCATCCAACCAAGTGGGTATATAACGACTCTGCTTTAGTCCCACTACCAGGCACCGGTATTGCTGCTGTCACTGTTTTTACAGACGCACTGGTTTCACGTCTGCCGTACATCTCTACCAAATTGCCTTTCAAGTATCACTATGATCACCATATGATATTCGAAGATGGTATTGCGTGTTATTTCGTGAGTGTACCTTACCTTTGTGCTGTATCACCGGGCATCTGCTGATCGATTTATTCTCTTACTATTAGCAACATGGATTTCAGGAGGATCTGGAGGTGTACAAATTGTCGTAAATGGTATCACTAGAAATCTACTTGAAGCACTTGCCTCGAAATTTACATTCAGAAAAGCGGACGAAATTCAAATGTGATGCACCCATCCGCGCACTGGAATCTCTGTATTTCCGGCCATGGTTCTGTGCATTCTGTCCAAAGGCGTTGCATACTATCCTTGTCTTCCCAGTAATCTCTCGAGACCGTCACGGCAATCGCATTTTGGGCCAATTTGGGATCAGGGACGGCGCGCCGCAGGAAGTTGAACATATCAGTTGGATGCAGTGTGTTCGTGCTTATAGCAAGGCTCTTCAGTGCCGTTAGTTCGAGCAATTCAAGAAGCTCGGCAACCATACTATATGAATCTATCTCGAGGTCAACAAGCCGTTGATGTTGAATGTGTTGCAGGTCGACTGATAGGTCCTTCGCCGGTCTCATTGCAACCAGTTTACAGTGTGTAAGTGAGGGTGACAGACGGAAAATTCGACTACAGTTGTCGAGTGAGATCTCGGAAATGTCTAGATGAGTGAGGCATCTCCATTCGCTATCAGGTTGGGCGAGCAAGGCGATATCGATGGATCTGACGAATAATCTTTGTAGTCTCGGCTTTTCTGAGAAGGTGATTTCTTTCTGGACGCTCTCTCCTTCCACACAGAGCCTCAAGAATTTTAGCAGGGGTGTTTCAACGGAATGGGAGTTCAGAGACTCGATGAAGCTATGTGGCGCTCGTACGTCCAGATAAGACCATCGATCGGAATGGGCGACGATTGCGTTCGCGAGGTTGATCGGCCCACGCACCTCTTCGCGGCGACGTCGAGAGTGGGCGTTACACAACTCATTCGAGTATACGCGGATATAGAGCGGGAGTCCCCCAGATCTTTCCAGCCATTCTCGTGCAACTTCAGCAAAGCTTTCATTGAGATAGCAATTTGCAGAGATCGACGTCCAAAGACGGGGTGTTGACCAAGCGATGGTGCGCCATGTCCTGCAAATGGAGCCGAGAAAGAGCGGGGTCGATTTTTTCGGCGCTTTATGGTCACGGCAGCGCATTATGTCGAAGTCGTTGGCCAATGTTTCGGGTATGAGCTCTGTGAATACCTGGGACGCTAGCTCTATGGGCAGTAGGGAGACTAGAGGATCATGTGCGTTGTTCATTTTCAGTTTGAGAGCACAGCTTGTGCGTTTTTCCTTAAAAGTAGCAAGCAAGATTTCAAGGCGGAGTATTTCTCGGTCGAGTTCAGCGGCCTCATCGCATGGAGAGCATGGTAAGCCTTTCGAGATATTTGGACATTCTACTTGATCCACATGCCCTTTTGGGTAACTGAGAGCGAAATGGCGCGCCAACTAAAATTGAAATATGCATGATGATGTATGTAGCAACTATCTTAAAATGATGACTTACCCGTTCTGCTGTTTGTATTGGTATCTCTGGGGAATAATTGGTCTGACTCCGCCACCCGTACGAGTGTTGGTGGAAGGAAGACCGGTAGGGCATAGCCATAGGCTCTTCGTTGGCAACAAGTTAGTAAGACTCGGACCCAATGGCACTGCTGCACTGGCAAGCCGTTCGATGCAGCTCTTGGGCTGCTGCGGAACCTCTCCTGCGCAGCATATTGTGATGCGCGGATAGGGACTTGGACGCTTTGACCACGTTGACGTTGGCGTTACGTTTGGATGCGGGCTTTGAATTATTCAATTGGTTCTTTGCTTACAAAGCTTTGAATAGGCGCCCATCGAAAGCGCTCAACTCAAACTCGACCGCCTGACAATGCCTTACTGCTGTTACTTTTGATTACCAGAAAGGGCAAGACGCGTACCCTGTGCTTATAATTATTTTGCGGTGCACATACTTCATGCTTCCGTTTTGTTACCCTGTACAATGGCTAGTGATAGCCATTTTGGGACAAAAATGACACCGAAAAGGAAATCCATTTCAATAGGAATATGCATGTAAGTCAAAAGAGATTATATATTCTGTGGACTATTGCACCTCATTAACGACATCTGTTCGTGTTATGGGATTATAAGGTACATAATAAGAAAGCTCGAAGAAATAGTATTCATACGTACCATAGTAAATGTCCGACATAAGGCAGACGCTTCAACGGATAATGAATAAGGATTAAAAACAAACAATATATATATAATAAGAAAGCAAAATTTTGCTTGATCATGGTCATGAGCGCATCTTTAGAACGCCGCGGGGTCCCACCAAGAAAATCAACAATGGCCACCAACAAGTGGCACATACGTTGCTTTGGAAGTATATAAAGCCACAAAATATTTCTTTTATCATTCGGGCCCGCCCTTCCTTCTTCGAACAACTATGGTCCGTCCCAAATCCTCTAGGAACGAATCCTCTGCGAGCCAAAAAAAGAAAGATATGCCATTGCACTCGAGATTTTTGCCGTGTCAACAAAAGAATGGACCTTGCGAGCCATGCGAGAAGATGCTCGAGATCGAGATGACCCAGCACGATTCGATGAACCCAGTCTATCTCAATCAAATCGCGGATCTCCGATTGCAGATGAACAGACTTCACGACAAGACGAATGTCTTTCCGTCAGAGATTAAATCCATCATATTCGAATATTGCTGCGACTGGAATTCTACGTACGCAATCATTCGCTCACATGGGGTGTTGACATCGGTCTGCAGTGAATGGCGAAGGATAGCAACCAGTACTCCTGCCCTATGGAATACTATTCCAGCTTCAGTGCATGATTCTGGAGTCGAATTGATAGACGCCTGGCTTGCCCGTGCTGGGAGTCTTCCTCTTTCAATCATTTATCAACCACCAGGCCTATATGGCCCTAGGCAAGGATATAGGCTTGAAATAAAAGTAATCGAAGTGCTAAACGATTACAAATACACCAGCCGGATCCAAAGGCTCGATATATCAAACGACTGTCAAGCGCAGTACATGATGTCCAAAATTGAGCCAAACCTGACACACCTGACACACCTGACTACAACGGGCTGGTATGCACACAACGCGATCGACCTCCTCAAGAAATGTCCCCAAGCTACACACGTAAAGTTCTTATGGTTGCGGTTTCAGGCCTGGCAGGAGGGGCCAATAAATGCTGCCGTGGTACTGACCCACTCTCACCTAACATCATTGACAACGACCTTCGACGACTTATCAGGTTATGGCCCCAAAGCCTTGTTCCAACATCTGTGCACTCCTTCTTTGGCAACACTGGAAATTGTACTCTTGAAGGATTGCCAAAATTCTCCAGCCACAGAACTCGCGGATTTCTTGGGCCGGTCCAACTGTTCGTTGACAAAATTGAGTATCGGATACGCAAGATTCGAGCTTGACGCCCTGGAAAGCTTACTCTATTCTCAGCCGTTTCTCCGCGTGCTTGTCACGAGGATAGATCCATATGCTGTATACGACAAGATCCTGCATCTCTTGGACAGTGCCACTGGATCTTTCTTGCCTCGGTTGGAATACCTCGAACTCAGAAGCTTCGATTGTGGATATCCTGATCGCTTTTACCGAAAAACACTCGAGGGGTGGATGCCATTAGCTTCTGGTACCTCTATTTCACTTCCCCCCTGATAAGATGTTTCGAGTCTATCTGTCCAGGCCGCGAAGATAGCCGCTAGGGGCGGGGGCGAACCTGGATTATCTACCAAGGGAAACGGCACGTTTATCCTCGACTTGGATGGACATTTCAAGTATCTCTTACGAAAGACCGTTGAACGACTGAACATAGGTAGATGAGTGGATGAGGCTAATGTAAGTTAAAATATTAATGAAAGTTACGTATCGTCAAGGAGAATTATCGAATGTCTCAAATCCAATTCTTGCCCAATCAGCAGCACGGTCGGGAAATAGGCCAGTATACATCTTCACCCTCAGCTTTGTGAGGAGCTGAAAAGGTTTTTCAAATAAAACTTTGTCTTCCCATACAGGGCGCTTCCCGAGAGCCTGTACGATGTTCGTTATTTCTCTACGTAGCTCGAGAAGCTTCCGCACGTCAGCAGCATCCTGATGCTGCTTCTTCTTGTAATATGGATCCTCCGCAATCCGATGGTCGTCCCACCCCTGCAGCTTGTGGACGAGGAGAAGTGTGAATGGGACTACGGGTATAGGCTTGTCGTCAATGCCCGGGGAAAGAAAGATGATACGAGAGCGAGGTAGTCGGGGCAGGTACATGGTTCCAGGTACAAGGATATCAACTTTGCATTCTGGGCCACCGTATTCCTGGCGATACCACAAAACGCGGTATTCCGCAGCCGGGTCGCGCGGTAATTTGAGATAAAAATGACGTGGGTCACTATCCAGTATCAGCTTTTTGAGCTCTGCCGCCGTGAGCTCTTTGCGAGAGCCGTCTATCTCTTGACAAACGAGCATGTCGACATCCTTACGTGAAGTGAGATAAATGTTTCTGCAGAGTAAAATGTAAATACCTTTGGAAAGCGCGAGCTTCCGTACAGCTTCGCTGCAAGGCTTCCGAACACCGCGCATGGAAAATCGCGTTTGTTAAAAATTTCCGTAACGAGTTGCGTAGCTTCGAGTACTAGGGCGTAGTGTGCATTCTGTGCAGATAACTTCTCTGCTCGTGGGCGATGTCGTTTCTTCGGTTTCGTCTTCTCTTTTCTTGAAGTAGTATCTTCCGAATCCACGATGAGTGATGTGGGCGCTGGTTCTTGTGGTTGAAACGGTATGGTGAGCGTTTCCGCTTGCGTAGTAGGTTCGATATATTGGAAGTACATAGTGTTCAGGAAGAAGAGAGTTCAGAGTGAAAGTTGTGACTAACCCCAACCCGAGCGAGTAATCTATTTTCAGGATTTGTTATTTTCGGTTAAGTTTTTTTTTTTATGTCCTGTTTATATCTGAACTAGGCAAGCGTTGTCTTCGACTACAGAAAACTTGCCTGGAGGATAGAGGAGACTAGAAGAGATCGTGATTTCATCGAAGAAATGAAGTAAGTACAAAGGAAAAATATAATCACGATTCAAACGCAAAGCGTTGGCAAAGCGACTTATACACGAAGGATTCCGTTGCTAATTCCTTGAAAGTAGATATGGGGAAGTATGTACGAATCAGTTTCCAGTCAATAAAATCTAAAGACTATTTATTATGCGTTTAGAATGCACTTAGAATCAACTTACAATCATTCGTTCACAATTGACTGCAGAGTTGCTGCAGAGGGCCGATAACCCGCCGACAAGCGAATCAATAGGGGTAAATAACTCCTGCTTCCAACCACCATGCCTGTTGCCGCGACGCCGCAGGCGGACCCGATCTTGCCCCAGAGCGAGGGCAAATTCTCTCCGGAGAAGCTTGGAGAGTATACAATCATCAAAGATATCGCAGAGGGAACCTTTGGCAAGGTCAAAAGTGCGTTAGTTAGCTGAATTTATTCGCTTGTAATAAAATCTTTTGTAGTGGCAGTTCATACAATTACGGGCCATCGAGTTGCGATGAAGTATATCTCGAAGGCTGTTATTCAACGCGAAAAGACCAAGATTCGAGTGCGTCGTGAATTCGAGTACATGCGGACTCTACGACACCCTCACATCATCAAACTGTAAGCTAAACTCCGCGCATCGCTACACATCTAATGGAATCCCCAGATACGAAGTCATTTCAACACCGACGGATATCATCTTCGTCTTGGAATACGCTGGTGGTGAATTGTTCAACTACATCGTTGCAACGGGGCGTATGGAGGAGGAATTGGCACGCAAGTTCTTTCAACAAATTATGTCCGGCATTGAGTATTCTCACCGCCTCAAGATTGTGCATCGGGATCTCAAACCAGAGAATGTCTTGCTTGATGACGACCTCAATGTTAAGATCGCTGATTTCGGACTTTCCAACGAGATCACCGACGGGTCCTTCCTCACCACGAGCTGCGGGAGTCCAAATTATGCAGCGCCAGAGGTCATCAGAGGGGGGGTATACGCTGGGCCTGAGATCGACGTCTGGAGCTCCGGGGTGATCCTCTACGTGATGCTGTGCGGTAGACTACCATTCGAGGACGAGGACGTGCAGGTTTTGTTCTCCAAAATCAGCCAAGGCAACTTCCACATCCCTAGCTATCTCTCCCAGGATGCCAAAAATCTCATTGTAGCCATGCTCGCCGTCGATCCCGTTAAGCGTATAACGATTGCTGAAATTACGCAACACCCTTTCTTCACCCATAACCTTCCTCGCTACCTCACGCCGCTTCCACCTGCTCCTGGTCCAGTGCTTGGAACCCTGAGTGCACTTGCGTCGCCTCCGAAACAGCTAGACTTCGAGATCATCGAAGGCCTTGGTAAGATTGAAGAAGATGTCGTCGATGACTTGGCTGCGATGATGACTGATGTCGACAAGGACGATGTGTGGGAGTGCCTTAGGAGGGACGATGGCATGCAGGGGAATGCGGTGAAGGTCGCCTACATGCTGCTGAGAGACAAACGGCGGCTAGGAAAGGACTGTGAGTTGTTCATCCCTCGCTCCGCGTTTGCACAGCTGACGGTCGACAATAGTAGCTGAGTTTGCAGAGGCTGAACGCGATGCAGAGCTAGCTGCAATGGATGTACGTTACTCTATCTATGTCTTCGGTCTGTCCCACCTTATCTGAATTTGTAGCCCCGCAACATGCTATCACCATCTATCATCTCTCCCGTAGGTGCGATTGACCTAGAAGAGAATCAGTTCGAAGTCGAGTTCAACGCAGAATACAACGACGAAGAGGAAGATGACGACGACGACATCGGATTCTTCGACCCTCCTCCAGAAGATTACGGCCCACAATTCGCTGTCCTTAACTCCTCGCTCCCTGATCAGCTTCCCGAACAGCACCATCTGACATCCTACGTTTCGGCGAAACGCTCAGGCGCAGGTAAGGAACGCGAGAAGAAACATAAGACGAAGTGGCATTTCGGGATACGCAGCCGGAGTCCGCCGATGGAGGTGATGCTAGAGATATACCGAGTGCTGAAGGTGTTGGGGATGGAATGGAAAGAGAAGAAGAATCTAGGCGGTCTAGGAGGGATGAAAGCCAGGGCTGCTCATGCCGCCATGAGGGGTCAACCTTTAATTGAACGCACCCCAGAATTTGATGGTGATGGTGGCGTGGACCTAAAGGCAGCGTCGAGCATCTACTTCGTGGAAACAAGGGCAAGGGTGCAGGATGTGGTGGTAAGCCTCTGTTCGTTCCATGCTATCAATCTAGCTCTCACTGATGACGCGCAGGTTCTCATGAATCTTCAACTATACATGGTAGACTCTATCAATTATCTCGTTGATTTCCACCACAAGAAGACATATCGTGCGTCAACGGAACCAGATGCAGGGCGCTTCGACATGGCCGTCTTTGATCCCATATTCGCTGCGGAAACTAGCTCTGAGTCTGGCAGGTCTCTGAAGGAAAAAGATGGGGGTTGGATGCTGCGGGAGGATGAAGTGGTTTCCCCGTTCGTGTTCATGGATGTGGCATGCAGGCTGATACTGGAGCTGGCTGGTGCCGGAGATGGTTAGAGGAATGGCCCGTTATTAGGTATTTTCATTTGGTTTTTTTAAGTATCTGTTCCTCTTGTATCTTCAATTTTCTTTTCCTCTTATAGGAACGTTGTCTCATTTCCTTACATTGCCAGTCCTCGATATGCAAACCAGGATATCTAACCATCACATGTCATTTTATTGTATCAATATATCCATCATCTATATTCTCTTATTCCTGCATTCAGCCTTACGACGCGCCATCGAGGATTTTCCGGTTACGATCCTCCTAACGCTTTCTTATCTCGGCCTACTTTTTCTCTGCAGTTCCTGCTTGTGGATGCTCTGGATCAGCTTAGGACCCACATGCAAATGGAAAGCAAGCTAAGAGCTTTGACGTAATTTGTCCGACCTTGAGCAGCTATTCCCTTTTAAGGTAATACGCGCATTTAAGCGCCCACTACACTAAGATACTGATTGCTATTTCCTATAAACCACTTATCGCGAACATGTTAATAGACGCTTCAGCATGACTTAACCATAAGTAGGTATACGTTCCGTACAATGATACAATCCGATAACTATTTAAGAACGAGTTTTCCAAGACTCCTTGAACCTGGCCACCTGCGTCGCTCTCGACTCCTCATGCCCTCAGTGTCCGGAAGAAAGGTCGTACGTGCTCAAAAATTCTCTTCTCGTAGGGTCGACTATCAAATCTCAGGCTGTCTGCGTCAATACACGGCCCCGTTAACGAAAATAAACGAGACGTTCGACGTCCTGAACCGCTTGCCCTTCGAATTACAATGTCTAATTTTCCGAAACTATTGTGGCTCGCAGGTTAATGGAATCCAGCAGCAAATTACCCTGTTGTCTGTGTGTCGTAGCTGGCGAGACGTAGCGCTCGCAATCCCCCACATATGGACTACCTTCTACGTGCCTCGTGCATCAAACCAAACACTCTGCGTCATCCTACTTAGGCGATGGTTCAAAAGTTCAAAGTACAAACCAATCCGTATCGTGTTTGGTAGCAGGACTGACGATAGGAATCCAACACTGCTGCGAGATTTTATGAGCTCTGTGGGCGCGGTGATCATGCAAAATCGAAACCGAGTTCACAGCCTTCAAGTTGACGCTGGCATTATGGCGGAACTGCTAGCTCCGGACATGTTATTAGCAGACTCTAAAGGGCGGGACTGGGTATCTATCTCGCACATCTCCATGACAGGATTATATTTCTGGCACGCACTTGCAGTGCTCAGGATATGCCCAAATTTGACTTCTGTGGACTTCCAAAGCATTAATGGATTTTTTCCAATGTCAAATCCTACCGTCGAGGCAAGATTTCTTGAAAAGATGAAAGTTAACTTCAGCAGTGTCACAGGATCTGAAAGCTTTCTCGCCAGCCTCAAGACTCCTGCTCTTCAGGAATTGAGGTGCAGTGCCAACTACTGTTCAATTTCACATTATGCCATTCTATCTCTGCTACGACGTTCGAGCTGCTCCTTGCAAATATTACACATAGCATTGACTAGATTCTATGCATTCAACTTGCTTTCCTTACTTCAAGAGCAGCACGCATTGCGTCATCTGTCGATAACATTGCGTGTTCCTGATCCAGGGTGGCCCTGGGAGCATGAACTAGGCCGGTATGAAACTGTTATGGCATTTGACAGCCTTTTCCAGCGTCTATGTAATACCCATGGTCAAGAAATCTTGCTCCCACATCTGGAGACATTGGAATACACCGGCCGTATGAGATATTCTTGGGAGACCCTAGTCCAGGTGTATTACTCGCATGTGCAAGATCATGTCGAATCGTCAGACGAGCTTCCCTATAGCACCAACGGTCCTCCAACAATTTCATATAGGCCGCTACGTTTGATCAAGGTTGCAATCCTCGACTCAGCGGACACGATCGAGAAACATGACGAGAGACGTGCATCTGTGAATAAATTGAAGCCTGAGGCGCAGAAATGCTCGTTTGAGTATTCTTATGAGAAGGACATATACCTGGCAAATATGAATGTGTAAGAATATTCTGTAGCATGTAGTCAAAGCCTAGATAGTATTAATAGAAATCAATGAGTCGGAGAGACGACCTTGGTGAAATTGATCTATTATCGCCGAGATTTGGCTGAAATGATTTATCCTATTTTTACCTTATTTAGATTCTTTTACGGCAATCATTAATGCAAAGTAGATCTGGCGCTCAAGGAGCGCTGAGCTTTCATCAAGCTTTCATCAAGCGCTTCAGGAAACAGAATGATAGTTCCAGTCAGTTCCGTTCGTGGTACAGATATCACTCTCGTGTTGAAGCAAATAACAACCTACTTTTAGCTGGTCGTTTAAAAGTATCCTGACTCGTGTTGTTACCTTGTCTTGAAATTGTCCTCGAATTAGTTTCAGCTGCAGATGTACTGGTCAGAAGCAACTGCTTCAAGGGATGGCGGACCAATGTGATTGGATCAAAATTCTCAGAATAGAGGCGTATAATGCGTCCCATGGGCCATGAGCCCCAGTGAAAAGGGCTCGAATCCAAATAGAACCATACAATTTCCATTTTTAGATTTTAGAACGACGTCGGTTCCGATCACGCCATATCTGTCGCCAACCAACCTTTCGACAACGCTATCTAACCACACCCATCCTTCGCTTATCCCACTCGATCCGTCAATGCCTCCCAAGCAGTTTTTCTGCCTGCACACACTTCTGCATGCGCAATGGTGCAACACAGCCTGTGCTCGTTAGTCGCTCCACATTTTATAGCCATGCTCAATTCCGCGCTTCTGCTCCACCTCGTCCCCCCCAGTTAGAACAATTCCTGGTACAACAAGGGTATACTTCCGATACTCCTCCTTCAAACCAAAATCAACAACAATTTACGTGCCCTGCAAATCCTCCGGGCTCCCCATCTAGAAGTCCCCCCAACAAAAGGCAACGTATAGACGATTCGGTTGGCTCAGAAGGTATGCATAAAGGCATTTACTTCTAAACTGAAATAATGCTAATAGCTGTGGTTTGGGATAGGTCGTAGTAGTGATATCGATGTGAGGCCTGGTCCGTTAGAGGGGACAGTGACAACAGCAAGGGCTAGGAATGATTCCGATGGGTACAATAGTGATATTTATGTTCGCGTTCGTCAAAATCTAGTCGTATTGCTCCATATACATATATGTTCTAAATCCAAAGCAGTCTCGTCCTCCGACACCAAACCAAGATCCTGGATCTCCAAGAGCTCAGCCTGTAGAGCCTCGCGTAATGATGCCAATCCCCCCAGAACATTTGAATCAAGAGAACCTCGAGAACGAGGGCACCGAAGAGTCCGAGCCCTTGAATGACGAAGAACCTAATTTTCAGCCTGGAGATCCGCGCGCTTTAACAGAATATAATGACATAGATGCGCCAGAACATAGCCAGAATGTACTTAGGAATTACAGACTCGGCGTTATAATCACACATGTCACGTGTTGTCACGCTGCCCTTTCTGAGCCCTTCGACGCGTTAGGCTCTCTTGCTTTCTACCACCATCTCCCTATCACCTCTACTTGAATATTCCCATCTCCCCTACTTCCCATAGCACTCAAGCAGCCCCAAGTGGCCCTATAACCCGAAGGATGGCCAGCATCACACAGCTTTCCGACACCGATCACTCCCAGCAGGCTTCCCCATATCCAACAGTGACTCATATTCACAAAGGTGGGAAGCGGCCACGCCCAGAAACCATTAGGGAAGAATATCGACACCCAGAAAGCTCTCGTGAAAGAGACCATGGCCCTCGTAAGGTGAAGTACTTCCATTTTTATTTTCTGATGTATAATCGACCAAATAGCTGAATATATGCGCTTGAAACATAGATATATGCGTCCAGATATGATAGTCTGGATGCCCATGAGGAATGTGACCATAAACTCGCCCGCGTTAAGCGCAAATTTGAGGAGCTCAGTGACGAGCACTCGAAATTACGGTACGATCTGGCTTGATTTCTAGTACCTATGCTGATATCTTTCTACAGTGTTGCGCACACAGAGCTCAAGACATCATATGATGCTCATCCACGCAAAGCAATGCTCCCAAGTAAGTCTGTATTTCCTCCAAAAACACATTACTGACTTACGTCTGTTCAGAAACCTGTACTACCAAGAATACCTCAAAGACCATGATCCTATCATGCCGGCGGCATTTGAAACGCTCTGGAAAGGCCTCTCTAAGGAGACCCAGAAACATTGGGCTGAAGTCAGCAAGTCCAAAAAGGCAGCGTCAGCTAATGTTCCATCGGCTAGTGTTGAAAACGGCGAAGTACCTTTCAATAACTGATCTGGTGCGTTTTTTGTTCCTTTATCTCACCACAGCGACTCA
>QFFD01000103.1:0-27680 GCA_003314615.1 Pholiota microspora
TCGAATGGAAGGGAAGAAAGGCCCAGGACAGAGGAAGTATAACACTATTGGTCACCGACTCGAGCCCTCCCGCGGGACTGGCCGCCTGAAGTGATAAACGTATTAGTTAGAGCTATCGGAGAATTAAACTACTCACCGTAGCTTCGATCCAATCTTGTGCACACGAAACAATACATCGTTCAGCTGCCATAATTTGTGAGTACACCGCGGGATATAAAGTATGGATCCATCCAGAGAATACAATACGTTAACGTACCATTAACATTGACAAAAGGTCTGCACCTCAAGAATTCCTTCCCCTCAGGTGAAGTATATCGCGAATAGCCGTGCTGGTGGTTGCAGTAATAGCTCGACCCATCAGCGTTCCGGAAGTATATGTTCCTGTCATACGTTCAGTGAGCACACTTAATAAACCTAGTAGAACGCGTCTTTTGAATAACAACGCACCCATTGTCGCTGTGATAATGATATGGCCGCCCGTCATCGTAGGTCCAGTTCTTGACAATAGCATACTGCTCCGGACGATCAGTCCGCAACGCATGCCGACACCAAGTACTCCATTGGTCCTGTAAAGAAAAAGTCACAAACACTAAGTAAGTAAGGGATGCATATCATACGCCGTAAAAGTTGCGACAAAGATAAGAGCACGTAAATTTACCTCACCTTTTCCATCTTGTGACTCCGACCTTCGTTTATGGACGGACCATAATTATCAAAGTACCTGAAGTTGGAAAGGGTCTGCGACCCCTCGTCCACCAACGTTATCTCATCCAGGTCCTTCCAGGTCCGCTTCGAGTTTTAGTTTGTGTTCTTTTTCGTCTGAGTCCGAGTTAGTCGGTGTGTCACCCGAATCCGCTTGTCCACCGTCTTCATTTTCCTCTCCAGATTCTGTCTCGACGCCCTCGTCTTCCACTTCAAATTTCAAGTCCGGGGCTACCTGCATATCTCAGATAGATCAGTATCTACCAACCTTGAGTGCAGCTACCTGTACGCACCGTGAGCGTTGACCCTCGCCTGAAATTTCAGAGGAAAATTGGAGAGTCAGCCTCCGGTTCTTCCTTTATGACTTTCTCGAGCACAACTACAGTTTTGTGACGTGCTTGCTTGACTTTCAGCACCTCCTGTTCCCTTTCCGAATGATTATTGACCGTGCGTGGACTGGGAGACAACCACTCATTTCCGGAGTCTTCACTCTTGACATGTCGGTGCGCACTGCGTTCACCTTGCATAGGCGAGTGACGCTCGATCGGTCCTTTGCTGGCTTTGGGCATGGTCGACGACACAGTCTACGTAGTCTGAGTTTAGGACGAGCTTGTATGCTGTATGAATAGTTGGTGGGTCGTAAAGAGTAAAACAAGAGCAGCTCACCTGCAATCTTTCAAGCCCTGCTCATGAGAATTGAATGGACTTGTTACTATTAGAAACACTCTGGACCGCAGTTGTACGTAAATGTTATATGGAATTATGGCTCATGCTAAAACACGATTCCGGAAGCATCCGGTCTTCTTTGTCTATCAATCAGCACTAAGAAAAAACCTTCTCAGTATATCGTCGATTTGAGAAAATTGTATTAAGCACAAACAGCAAAGATTTAAGAAAGGCGTCGAACAGCTCGTTAGAATATCTAAGCGCCCATTAGTCCGATTTGGAAATTGCGGACTTTGCCGGGAGAAATCTGATTGCAATCTTGGGTTCTTCATGTTTGGAGAGCTCTCGTAGGGCGCAGTGAAGCATATGAGGCTTCATTTGAATTTCCATAGCCGAAATATAAAGATAAGAACAAAGATAATGCAGGATAGCATTCTTCAAGAGATCCACTGTCCTATGATAAAGACAACTCAAGGCCTCAACCTTCGACATTTTCTTACATGCGTTCAGGTTACATGATACGGAAAGTCCCCGTTATTCATTCATTCATATGATGTTACAAGATTGTATATCTCTATTATCCATCGGGGCTGCCAGTTATCTACGCTGTTCATCAGACTAAGACAGATAAGGGCTAACTTTGACAGACCTTTGTTGCATTTATTTGCCCGAGGACTTCAATGACCCACCGCTTGGGGGAGTATAGGTCGCAGAACCTTTTCCATTGTCATAGTAGGTGGAACCATTGGTGTTCTGGTAGTAGTAGCTTCCGTTGCTGAAGGGGAAGCACTGTTGAACAAAGCTCAAAGTTGGGCGGTTACTCAGAATGAACTTACGTGTTCGAGTAGTGGTATCCATTACCGCCATCATCTCCAGCGCGACTGCAATAGTGATTTCCCTATAGTATGGTGAGAGTTAACGACGAGCTCAGAATATTGTCGGTGGCACCGCGATGGCGAGATAATGTCCATTATGAGACAAGCACAATGTAAAAGTAACTGACCTGGTCATTGGTGCCACTAACAGTGTAGGTATATCCAGAGTTCTTGCCACCGGGCATCTTATAGAAGAGGGCGATTTTGGACCGGTTTTGTGATGGGCTTTAAATAGGCGTTACTAGTCACTCATCCTGACTGTGTTATCGTGACTGGGCGCTTAAATTTGACATTAGAACATCACGCGATGCAAATGTCATCTGATGTCATGCGGTGGACTATTTATGGAGATTGGCATCGACTACTGCGCTTGTTTGCAAATGAAGAGGCTTGCTCCCTGTGCTCAAGATTCCCAAAACTAAATCGAAAGCAGGCCGAAGTCGCGGACCGCAGCAAGTCCGGAAGGTCGTGGTACTATATTACATAATTGAATTGTTGCCAGTGATCGCGCTTTGTGATTGACTCCAAACCTCCCTCGATGACATTTGCTATGCTCGTTTTGTCATTGGTCCGTCAACGATTTTTGTAGCCCGTGTATGTTTCTCCTTCACGTCCCTCATTTTTTTTTGGTTGAACAGCTGTCTTAACTTTGAAATAACTTCCCCATCAACTTGCCGAACTGTTGACAGTGAGTTCTCGGGTGTACGCACAGCGGTGCTCTGGTCTTCAAATAGGTCGTACTGAGTGCCAAGGCATGCCAAGTTTTCGACTCTACGAGCAATCTGCGAGTTGTGGAACATAGCCTTCTTCGCACTCCCGAGTGCGACAGAGCGGGATGTCCGCAGTAAATATCGATAGCTTCTCGCACTAGTCACTTGGATCGAATGCAGAAAAACAAGGCTATAAAAGGCTTGCTGAAGCAACAAAAAAATGCAACTGTTGTTCCCCCATCGCTCACTATTACACCCTTCGTCTTAATCCTTGAATTTTGCTACGGTCTTCAGGCAATGCTTTTGGCAATCTCCTTCGTCTCTATGCTCGCCTTGGTTGGCAATGTCTCTGCTCATCCGGGCGAACTCGAAGAACACGGGACTCCTGCTCGACGCGAATTTTTAGGGTATGCCCAACGGTCAATCGCTGGTTGCAAGGATCAACTCGTCGCACGAGGACATCAACAAAGGGCCATCGCACGTCGTGCCGCCTTGGCCGAAAACCTTCGAACCAAACGAGGGCTCCCTGTCAAAAGGGATTTAGCTGATGATCTCAGCACCAGTCATAAATCCAATGCTACTGGTCTAACCGCGAATTCTACTGGAACGGAAATATTTACCGGTGATCTCAACTGTGTTCTTCAAGCCGAAGTAACAGTTGGCCCATACTGCAAGTCCTATACTGCTACATGACTGGGAGCCATATTGACTATGTCGTTCTATCTAGATGTCAGCGGTGAACTTGTCCGTTCAAATATGGTAGAAACTCAAGTCGGAGTCCCATTCTATGCGGACTTCCAGCTCATTGACGTTACTACCTGTGAACCAATTTCTGGCATATATGTTGATGCGTGGCACGGTTGGTACACTCTCTTCCTCGATTGCCGTTCACACTAATCAATTTTCCCAATGGCACATACAGCGAACTCCAGCGGTGTATATGCCGGCGTCGTCGCCCAGGGAAATGGCAACATTGAGGATACCGCCAATATAGTGCGTTGGATATCCGCGTCTTTCACCGAACCAATCCTAATGAATTCTTTGTCAGAATACCACCTTTGCCCGCGGCATCACTCAAACTGATTCAGACGGTGTCGCATACTTCGAGACTCTTGTCCCTGGACACTACACTGGCCGGGCTAACCACATTCACATCCTGGCTACTATCAACGCTTCAGTTCTCGCCAACAACACCCTCAGCGGTGGTAACGTCTCACATGTTGGACAGGTGATCCCCATTTTCTAGTCAATGTCCTAGATTCAGTATACTAAATATTTCATGTAGGTATTTTTTGATCAAGACTTATTGACAACGGTAGAGGCTACTTCTCCCTATTCCTTGAACACACAAGAGCAGACCCAAAATGCGAACGACAGCATCCTATCAGAAGAGGCAGCGTCAATGGACCCTTTCTTCAATTACGTTCTCCTTGGATCCGACGTTTCGGAAGGTGTCTTAGGATGGATTTCTATCGGAATCGATCCCTCCAAAGAATACAACGTATCTTCAGCTGCTACCTGGACTGAAGATGGTGGGGTTGCTAACGCCAACGCCAACGCCGGCGGTGGCCCTGGCGGCTCTCCCCCTGATGGTTCGACGCCTAACTCAAACG
Organism: Pholiota microspora; assembly: GCA_003314615.1. NCBI lineage: Eukaryota > Fungi > Basidiomycota > Agaricomycetes > Agaricales > Strophariaceae > Pholiota > Pholiota microspora. The sequence continues at coordinate 4,567 of QFFD01000103.1, forward strand.
GTACTAATACTACCACCTCTGCCTCTGGATCAGGGAGTACGTCATCCACCGCTGCTGCCTCCATCGAGTCCTCTTCAGCGACTCAATCCAGCATTTCGCTTCTTCTTGGATTGTTTGCTTTTGTTTGGGCACTATGATTGCCATCGTGCAGTATAGTAATACATCTTCTAAGATATACTATGGACACCATGAATGCTGGAGTAGAAATTTAAGCAGTCCAATTTTATCCGCTACTTACATACTTATTCATTATTCTTACTAATATGTTCGACCATAATTGGAGTTCTTTCTATGGGAGATATGTTAAATATTGAGAGAGAGATTTCTCATTAATAACTTAAGAATCATGTACGAACCAAGCGGGACTTTTCAAATTTGCTCCAAGCAGTTCTGCGTTACGGTTCAGCGAGTTGTTCACTTGAACTTGTGATCCGGGCCTGCGACCCGAGCTACTCTTACATTACGTGATTTATTTCGTCACGTCCAATCTTACAACCAGACCACCATGTCCGAAGTTCCTCAGACTGATGTTTCGCGCCCTTCTGCCTTGCCAACAGCAAATTTCTTGCAGAAGGGAGTTGCATCGCAGTCACTTGTAGATCAAAACTCTGCAGAGTATCTGGACGCAATTGAAGAAGAATGGAACAAGAAGGTCGACATGGAAGTTGAAGTTTTAGTCGACGGTATGGTTGACCTTGTCAGCTTAGCATCAGCAAGTACTTTACTATCAATCTTAAGCATGTTGACCGACTGATTCCTTGTTAGATCGCAGATAAAGATAAATTTCGAATCGCCCAGGAGTCTTTTCAAGCCGAATCACGCGCGGAATCCATGGTATATAACGTATTTTGCGTTACAAGTTCGCCACCTCAAAATTTCACAGATAAAAGCTGCTAATTCTCTACTATCTATAACACATTCGATGAAGCTGCTATTGCTTCTGTCAGACGAGGCACAAATTGCCCATCGTCGCGACGCGGAGCTTAAGGTTGTCCAAGAAGAAAGAGAAGATGCCAAAGAAAAGGTTGCTGATCTTCTGGATGACCTTCTACAAAAGCCAAATGAGCAACCATTGGCACTACCTTTGTCTCAATCACAATAGGCCTCCAGTGACATGCCACCAGCGTAAGAAATTATTCATTTGTCATTTATATCATACCGAAAGCCAATCAAACAATAGATACATAAGATTATAGACAGAGCAAGATATACGTCTGCAAAGCAAAATGCACTTCCTCGCACCTCTCAAGCATCGAGCGCCCCATCACCAATCGATAACACCTTATTGATGGCATCCTCCTCCAATTTCTTGGCTCGCATCCTCCCTTCTCGCAGCCTCTCCAACCCCATCTGAATACTTTTCATGTGCACTTCGACAGGAACTGTGGTCCCCATAAGGTCTGGTGCAGCAACACGCTCGCGCATATCCTCCATATCACTGCCCATTGCACGCAAGGTCTGCAGCGTTGCAACAACGTGAACAAGAGCCTGTTGTCTGTATGATCCCAGTCCTTTCAAAAGTGCCCGATGATGCTCAAAATTCCTCAAATACTTTTTGTTTCCGCCGAGTTTTGTCCAAAGGTCAGCGAGAAGATCATCTCTGGCAGATGATATAGACGAATCCTCCCGGGAAACAAGTTCATGCAGAGTTGACAGCCGTTCCTCCAGGTTGTTCAAATTATGGAGGTTATGCTCGGCTTCGACGACCAGCCTTTCCATATTGGCAGAAAGGACACTCGTAGCCTCTTCAAAAGTTTGCCTCACTATTTCGTCGACTTTGCCATGAGGGTTCCAAGAAACCATCCCTTTGAGAGACCAGGGAGAAGCTACTTTCGCCCGTTCGCTCGCAATTGATTGAAGAGCGTAATCGTTCACTGCCATGATACTGGAGAAAAAAGTTAACCGAAAATCCTCGGAAAAGATAAATGTAGCGCTTACTTGTCAACTGCCCCCCCAATTTTGGAAGTCAACCGCTGGAGACTCCTCCCTGTGTCTTTTGCGTCTTCAACAAACTCTGATAGAGATGTCGCGAGGGTATCTTTGGCCTTCAAATCGCTGATACGCACGCGCGTTATAAGGTCTTTGGTTGCCATTTCGGCGTGTTTGATTTCCAACGAGAGCGCCGATCCCCCTGCCACTTCTCCTAGAAGTTCTTCGAATGATTTACTCTGCACCTGCATCAATGTGGAGTAGTCGGCCCGTATGGGTGCAAAGTTTTTGACGGAGCTTGGTGGTTCTCTGGGGCCAAGGTTGCATGCTGCTAGAGAGGATATTCCTGGGATGATGCACAGAGGCTCAAATGCACGACGGAGACTTCGGGAAATTTGCCCCATCAAAATCATTAGAATGAAACTAGTCATGCAAAATGCAATTGGCCATCGAGATAGGCGGGCGACAGTTTTGAATATGTCAAAAATATACAAGCCGCTGGATTTAGCACCTTCTGTCACAGCGCCCAACACGACGTCGCGGATTTCTTCGGTTTGTTCTTGTGCGCCAGAACGAGATGATGGTTTGGGAGAGGGTGGAATGCTACCCTGTTTACGGGGCGAAGTTGACAATTGAACCACCCTTCTTGTACCTCGTTTGCGGGGTGATGCTCGATAGCTGCTGCCAGTGGAAGACGAACGGGTATACACCCTCTGTGACTCTCTGTCTTCCTCATAGTCAACCCATTCGCCCTCATCACCTAATTTGACCTCTGGTTGTTTCTTCATGTCGAGGTAGCTGTTAATGTTTGGGCCATTAGGCCCTGTCGCTAAATACGGCGACTTTGCGCGTGATTGTGCTGTGCCACTGCGATGCTGCGTCATTGTAGGATCGTTGTATATGTTGTATATTGTCCAAGGGTCTCCGACGTATAGTTTTCAGTAGAGTCTTGGCTGATGTGTGTATTAGCTGAAATATCAGTCACTCAGTCAACGAGGTAGTCGATTATCGCACCTTGAACATGAGGCCGGGATGACAGTGATGTTTGTTCTCTAATTTGTTGCGATGTCACCGGCGGCGCGTTTCTGACATAATCAGGATCACCTGCACGTGATCATTTTCTAACATGTCAGCACTGTGACTGCAGTGTATCATTATAATTATGAATGTTGAATTCGTCAATTTGCAGGAACCGCATTATTATGTACACAATGCTTGACTGATTAATGGATACCTAGTCGACCCGCCTCTAGTGCTGACCACAATTATAATGATTGTGACGTGTTGATCATGGCAGTCTGTGGTATTATGTAGCATTTGGCTGCCTTACGAGTCAACAACGGCGCATCTATCATAATTTCCTATAATGGTATGTTAGTATGGAATAAATGTGCACAGTACAGAGTGAAAGCGAACCGTTTTGATTGGCGCCCCACCTAATAAGATGTCAGCAAATGTCAGGTGAGCTGTAGAGAATGTTTACCATTGAGGGAATAGATGCGAGTTACCCGCCGCACCGAAAACGGCGAATGATAAGATAAACACCATCACCTAAGGCCATAAGCAAGAGTAAAAGAATAATAAATATAAATTTTAGCATACCTGTGTACCACCATCGAGGGCGGCCGCAAGAACGTAGTTGTATTTAGTAAACCAGCGCGGGTAGCGAGTACGAATCCACCATTGAGAGAGATATGCGACCGAAAAATAGGAGAAGATTGACGAATTGATGCCAACACATAGCCACCCAATATAGTAACTATTACCATATTAAACCTTGCATTAAAGGAGGGAAAGAAACAGAGGCACACCAGATAATGGGAGTATAGAGGTAATCAGTACGCAGCTTAGGCCATAGCCTGTACACGATCCAGAACGGAACAGGTACAAGGAACCCAATCAGGTATGCCCATGCAACGAATTGGTATCTCTTTCCAATAGCGAAGAGTTCATGACTATAGCAAGAAAATTAGAAAAGTGCGACAAGATGGTTGGACTATATAGTTACCTCAATCCACCCCATGCGATAGCCTGGGAGTTGTATTGCTGTGGTTGTTGCCCTGACCAGATATTCGTACCTTCGACTGAAAGGAGGATGGGCGCTTGATTATCGATGATAGAATTCATCAAGACTGTGCATAAGTCCGTTCAGTCCAGACACGGCATCGATTGTAAAGGAGTTACAAACCAAAGTTTAGGACAGCCCCAAGCAAGGTTCCTATGATCTGGGCGGTGAACGCTGCTCGAGGTTGTAGTTTCGTGTCTGCATCAAGAACACGAGAGATGTCAACAACTTCGGCAATACAGTATAGAAAGGTGCTGACATTGAGCAATTTTTAGATCTTGCATCAATAGCTGAGCTTGTGTAACAGAGTCTGAAGAGAATAATTAATGGCCATATAGTAGATACCAAGAAATGTAGATGTACTATAGCCAAAGAGAACAAAGTACATGTTAGCCATAGGTTTTCCTGGATGAATGAAACCTCCGATCATCTGCAAGGCAAGTGCTTATGAGATAATGCAGTCGGACGCATATAGAGACTTGCCTGAATGAACGGTTGAATAATAAGACTGAGGCCAGTGATGGCAAACAACACTCCGAAGAAGAGGATAGAAATGATTGCCAAAAGCACACTGATCAAGAAACCCCACCTGTGGTATAAATGGTCAAATACTAATACTATCACAAAACAGTTCTTCATTCAAGCTTACCAGGGCAAGGTGGAGTCCGTCTTGTAAATAATCACAAGGGACATGATCACAGATATCACGAAGGTCAAGAAGTACCAGCTGTTAGGGGCATCGGGATACTATGTGACGTGATCAGTGTTGATGAGATATTTTAGAGAAGTGTCGCTTTAAAAACGGACTTTGAGCATCTCCTTGTAATGAGGATCAAGTAAGGCATTGTTCTTCAAGCTATCGTCGCGATCGCGCATGCCGTCATCTTTCCAGAACCTGTAGTCGAATCTTTTCCAGATCGCGCGGATTCCTGAGGGAGTCATCCAGTTCCATGCCTCTTTCATGTCGTTGTAATTCCAAATCAAGAGATGGGTGAACGTGGCGCCCATCCCCATGTTAGTCGTAAGCAATTGGACAACCCATGTTCCGGCATAGAAAGGCTATTACTTGCATAAAATGGTTGCATATAAAGACGACGATATTTGAGAACATACCAAGCCTTGCTCTTCGAGAAGGGTTTGATCGACTTCAAATTGGTCGTCCAGAATGAGCAATTGATCATACACCGATCCGTTGGGGTAAAAGAGCTCCTGCGAAAGCTGTACGCATCGTTGAATTAGTGATAGACGCGGAATATTCAACCAATTGGTGCATACGAAAGGAAGGGTCCTTGATTGCCAGATATTGCCATAGTAAACGCCTACGAAAACAACCCTAAACACGAAGCATGGGTGAGCATGCTTCCATTATGGCGCGACTTACGGGTTTCTTACATGCACAGGATATACCCGACGAAATTGGAAAATTGTGCTTTCAGAGGGATTGTCATCGGATTAGTACCTGGAGTAAACCGCGATCAGGGCAATCGACACGAATCTATTTATCTTATGTGACGTACCCCCAGAAACATACTGCCAGTCGAAGCAGATTGAGAGCAGACCGAGGCCCTCGTTTCCGTTCGATCCTCCAAAAATTCGAGTAAAGTCTCCTGAACGCTGGTTGGCTATGCAAAAAATTGAAAACCCAGTTAGGAGGGGGAAAATCCATTCAGGGAAAAGCTCCCAGATGAAAATCCTATCATTTTCGAGTCAAATGATAGTTTTCACAAATCTATATGGTGCTCACGCGAGAAATGAGATCCAGAATAAACGGAATCTCTTCGATGATGAGGATGAATCCTTGAAGAGAACTTCAAGCATGGACACCAACGGAAGGACACGTGGGTAGAACATCTTGGATGGATATAGTAGCACATCTACGGTGTATGTTCGTTCAAGAGTGGCATATCGCACAACGTAAGGAGCTTACTTCGAAGCATTCCACCGATACCATATCCTGCAGCACGCTTCAGAGTCGTCGACAGGTGGAGTGAGAGATTCACATACCTAATAGCTGGCTAGAGAATAACAGGCTGTAAAAGGAAATCATTGAGCCATGTCTACATTTGGCAACGTGAGAAGGACGCTAACGTACAAGATACTAGCCCCAGGGTTGGGGGTGATATTGTAGAACAGACGTTGCACAGCGAGTACTTCTGTCCCAAGAGCCGAGTTGGCAGCTGCACTAGACATGATGACGATGAAAGCATTTTCCTTCTTGTTGAATGGATGCTAAAAACAGATGGTTGTGAGTATCAAAGCTGACATCGGGGGACAGAACAGCGCTTGCTTACGGGGTTCAAGTATCGGAAGATCCCACGAGACGGTATGAAAGTCTCCATCGCAATTCCCAAGACATACGATATAATCGCAAGGAACATCGTAGAAACGAGGACGGTTTGCTAGCAGGTCAAGAGACATAAATACTGAAAGGTAAGTCTGAAGTTGAATATGCATACTGGTTTGAAGTAGTAGATCTGAGCTAAATAAGATAGGATATCAACACTGGTCCTTTCCAAGATGTCTATATTTGCTCACCTAGAACACCACCAAACGCTGAAAGCCCTATTCCAATGATGAAGGCCCTGATGGTCCATGGGTTCAAGGAAGGGTCGTCCTCAGTAGAGATAACGTGAGTGGCAATGTCCCGTTCGTCCTCAAGAACGGCAAAATTGCTGTCGCTATCAGGGGAATCAGGCGAGGCAGTCTCGATGTCGCTCAATTCTTTCTTTTCGTCTTCTGAGGGCCGCTTTTCGTAGTCGCTGCCACTTGCTTTCAGAGCGAGGTCCGACATCTTGGGGGACTTGAGACAGAAGTCATCCACTCACGAGAGTGCCGCCTGATATATTGGAGATACTGAGTATTTTAAGACTACGATCCATGTGCTGCTTCATAAGAAGATAAGAACAAGCTGCACTATATTGATTAAAATTTGAGATATACCCACCGGAACAACAAAATTAGGACGGCTTAGTGCTCCAAAAGTCTACGTTCGTTCGAGAGTTTGACGAAGGCAGGACTTTCAGCTTTACGGCGGAGCTGAAGGGGGTTACTGAACGTTTCGTGGCAGGTGTGAAAGGACGGCGTATACCGCCATGTCTATGCATGTGGAAACACCTGTGCTATAAGTAGGGATGATAAAGTAGGTACTCCATCATATTTTTGATTCGAGGTCGAGAAGATCTGTGGCCTGATAGTCAGCCAGACGGCATTCAATAAGCCTTCGAAAGTACTTGCTGATGCTTACTTCAACTTTTTTCGTGGTTCACAAAGGAATTCGAGATATATTGAATCATAGCCACTACGCTTCTGAATCTCAAAACGATTCCGTTCCGTCACGGTGCAGTGCGACTGCCTGATAATAGTTGTGAGTATTGCGCAGTCAACTATTTTTGTGGCAGCTTACTTTGTTTCAAGTACATTCTCCAAAGCCAGGGCAGCCGCTAAATATAAGCCCTCCGATAACATGAGTACAATCGCTGTTATTGTAGCGATGCCGAACAGCCTATTTCCCAAGATGAAAAAGGGACAGAGCGCTGACTGACTTAAGTACCAGCCTCGAGATTGTTCAGCTTTACGCTGCCGTCTATGTGTAGGCTGGTTCGGAGGTGACAACAATAGATTGCAAAACATTTTCAGAACGTAAATGATGATGATGATGAGTCGATGAAATTCGACGAAGGCCTGCATGGCACAGCCTATCGCCGACTGAGATCAACGACTTCCAAGACTTTTTGCAAACAAATAAGTAGGGCGTATCATCCTATAGTCGCGCTTAGATGAACAATTGCCCATCCAAGGGACCACAATCCGGAAGTTCTGAAAGTAGTAGGCAAGTATGAAGGCGGGATATGAGAAAATAGCGTTGCTCCGACAAATTATCCAATGGGAGGAGAGCCGTGTGCAGATTCAGTTCCGTAGGTGCGAAAAAGACAAGTGTACATTGGGGTAACGAGATGAGTCGACGCAGAAGGAGTTGGTTCGGAGCAAAAGTTGAAAGACAATAAGGACGGGAGCACGGGGTAGCCGCCGATCACGGCATTTACTATATATAGTAAGAGCGTGACCATGAACCAGCTTGGTTTCCTGATGAGGGCAAGGATATCTTTGGATACATACGGCCACAGACGTCGAAGACAATAAGAGCGTCTATCCCAAAATGCTTGCTCAATTTTCATTTCTCATCTCTCAGCGTTACCCCCTTCACTGCCCTCTACCCTTTGCTTTCCAGCAACGACCAACGTCAGGTTGATCCATTGATCTTCAACTTTTTTTCGACCATCGAGAGACAATTTTTCAAGAGGCGCAGGGCAATGTGAGTTCTATCGGTTAGCACGTTCTTAGTGCTGTTTATAACGGTTTCAAGAGCTTTAGATAAGAAGCCCATCTCAGCGCAACCCCCTACAACCTATTACTCAGCACATACCATTTACCCAACATGTTTATGAGCGAGCCGGTAAACATTTTGCTTCTCCTCTTCGTCTCCAAACGCTTACTCCGAATCTCAGAATGCGAGTGTAACTCAAGCCGATAATGGTATGCCTTCAGACGTAAGTGAAAATAAGCAAACCTCGTGTCCACGAAACTCAGCCCGTGCTGTAGCAATATAAAAGGGCAGTCCTTCAGCCACCACCGCCTCGCTTCATGGTAGAATTTCTCGTCGCTACGAAGTCAAGTGCGTAGCAAATCTAGTACACAATAACCATATGCTCATCAGCCATACAGATGGAAGTTATCACCATGGCATGCATATCGCACCTGTTCGTGCTGGTGACACGATGTCTATGTCATCTCGTTCGTCTCGTAGGTCTATCTCAGAGTACGATATTTGGCGCAGGTGGGAGGATTGTCTGTGGTTCCAAGATACTCTCGAGCAAGAGTATGCTCGTGCCGCTCGTGAAAAGAAGACTCGTCTTCAGCAGGGAAAAGGTGTCAAAGCTTTCAATGGGATCTACAAGCAAGACCTGGCGTCATCATGGGAATCCCTTCCTCCAGGCCCCGATCCGAAGTCAGTGGCCCAGGATATTCATGGATACCTTCCTCGACTATCTAAGAAAGGGACATTATTTCGCGCAAGCCAGTCCACCATCGAGATGCGACAGAAAGAATTTCGGAATTTGATTGAAACACTTTTCTCTGACGACATGCCTGCCTTGATTCAAGAGATTCGCGCAAGCACTATTGTGACGGACTTTTTCGGGATTTGGAGAAGAGATTACGACAATATGGATCGTCCACTCAAGGGCGTGCGCAGCTCGGTCTCAAGCAGCGTCTTCTCTACATATTTCTCGGAATCAACTACTTCTCTTTCTGCTAGGTCTAACAGAACCAGCTCTTCAAATGATACAACCACCCCTGCCTCACGACATACTTCTCCTGCCTCGAAAAGATCATCTAGATCGAGCGTCGGCTCAAACGAGCGCCCACGTTCGCTTAATAGCGATATTACCGATGAATCACGATATCCACAATCCTCCAAACGCTCGAGTATGGTTAGCATTGATACGATTTCTGAATCGCCCTTATCGTTAGTCAGACCTCGCCGTCGTCCTGTATCCTCCTCGTCCTCTCAGTCTGACTCTTCGTCAATGCACTCTGATGGCAGTTCCGACTCGGTTTCCTCTACATTGTCGACGGCTCCAGCCATCGCGGAAGATGTCCCCCTTGTCTTTGGACACAATCCCCAGTCGGGAGATCGTCCGACTTCTTCTATTTTGGAAGCCCTTCCTGAGGAGCGCGACATAATCCCGAAATCGGAAGATTTTCCATCTGCCCTCCTGCGGCGGCCGAAGACCGCAAACATGGAACGTAGAGCTAATCGTACATGGTCAATTGTGGAAATGCCCTCTTACAGAGACAGGGAAAGCAAACCAGGTATGTGTGGTTTTCAATCCTATTGGTCCAGACAATAACCTTCATTCTGCAGTCGAACGTAATGTCCGAGAATCATGGCAAACGACAGATTCCATGGACCGAAATGCCAGTGAGATTCTCAATGGCCTCAACCTCTCGCTTCCCCATCCAATCAAGGACAATAAATATCGCGAATCGATGGCTAGTATCTCCACCTTCATGACTACAGATTCCGCAGATGCCGTTATACCTCACAGCTTTACATCGCCGCTCACAAACAATAGAGAATCCCAAGCTCGTATCTCCACTGCATTGACACTGTCAGACTTCGAGATATACTCGGACTGTGACGATGATACTGATTCTATGCTACATCGCCAATCTATTTTGGATTCCAGCTCAATTTTAGATGCTTTTCCCCGCCCTACTTCCTATCTTCCCGAGTCATTCAGAAAGACAAAGCCTGATAGTCGCCCAGAAACACCTACAATGCAATACATGCACCATTCGCCCACCCCCTCCACTCCTGTTACTCCCGATTTCGGACATACTTCTTTCAATCGCCCGCCTTCTCCAACGTCGACAATCTCGACGGCTTTCACATTCTCTACGGTCACTAGTTCAGTTGCTCCTGGCTCGTTTTCTATCAAAGCCGCTCATGATTCTGGCATTGTTCTTCTCCGCGTCTCACCGGATATGTCACTTGCAGAAGTTCGTCAGCGCATTTACAACAAATTTGTTGGCCAAGAAGGTATCCCTCTCGCGAACGACTTCAGAATAGCATTTTCTCCCTTGACCTTGAAGTCGCCGAAGAAGGAACACCGTAAACGATCTTCTCCTCTTGATGATGCGCAGTTGCAGTTCATATTTTCTGATCTGGATTGGACGAAGTTGATCAAAAGTTCGGACGGCAGCAAGATCACTCTACGCATCCTAGATCCCAAATAATGGGTTCTTATTCCTATCCTTTTCGCTTGGGATTTTTTGCATAGGTCCACCTTGTATACCTTCTTTCATTTCGTTTGACACTTTCTGCCGCAGCTTTGACGGCTTCTCATTATTACCTTTCGAATTCGTCTTGTCCAAAGTTACCTCGAGACCATTTTTCAGGACCATTCTTTCAACAGACTGTCATTATCATACTAACACGCATACCGAATTTACACATTGTAACCATGATGAATTTAACGCCCAACTTCTCAAATCAATCTCTAAGGGGTATACTGGGGCTTCAATCTGCTCTTCTTGCTAAACATGAATGCATGTATCTGATTCTGAATCCTTCCAAACCCTCTTCGCCACCTTCCGGCCGGATACCCTGCAACCCGCTCTGGCTGTCAAATCAATCATAGACATGATGCTCTTAAAACCGGTGTCAACGAACTCACCTTTTGACGAACTCGAACAAATATCTACTATATTCAACCCAGTAACGGGTCACGCTAACACTTTTTTTAGATTTCTAGATTGAAATTTCCATTTAAATCTTTCAAAACTTGGCAAGTGTGTCCCCAGACATGTGTTGCACTACTTTCAGTGGGAATCAAAAAATGAGGACACTTCCTTTCAACACAGTAAATATTTTTCGCGAGCGAAACGATCCGGACCATTTGCATAGAAGCGGGTCACATCAGCAAGCATCAACATTTGATCCACATATACCATCTTGTGATCACGATCACAAAGACTACATTTTGTATGCTCAATAAGAAGCGTAGACTTGGCTCTTAAATTCCAGAAAATTCAGAACCAACTTATAAGATGTAGAGGCATACGATCAAGAACTTTGAATGTGGTACGCTATACAGTATTAATGAGTTCCGAGTTCGGCCTTTTTCGCACAACTTAATTTGCTCTTTTGGAAAGTTACGGGAACATCTTGAAGAAAACATCTCACTTTTCCGGGCATTTGACAGCATATTATATTGTATGAGACATGCAAGCTATGAATCAGTAATCTTTCAGTACCACTCCTCCCATATATCATGTAGGTCACAGGTGTTGCCATTTCTTCTATTATGAGTATGGATTTGCAACAAAATTCCAGTATCTGCCATCTTTGACATAAAAATTAGTCTTCAATCGTTCTAGAGGGTAAGAATATGTACTCTACTAGTTTATATGTACCCTATTCAGCAAACCATTCGTTAAGGACTTCAAAGCTCTGTTACGATATGTGACCTGTTACCTGGGTCGGATATAGGATTGTGATTTGTCATGGAATTTTCTGTGCATATTCTCGCGGCACAACTAGCCAACTAGCGGACCACGAGGGAGCTTCTAAATCTTTTCGTCCAAACGCTCCTTTAGACACATTCACATTCCTTCTCAAGGTATCACCTCTCTCACACGAGACTTTTTCCTCTCTACTAGTTCATAGTACTCTCAGAGGAATGAGCAGCGCTGCATGAGCGCACACACTCAGTGAAATCCTTCAAGTAAGCTCATGCACCAAAATTCACTCACGCTTTATCCTACATAGATGCCGCTCTAATCAGTGACTTTAATCCTGATAGATGCCTGAAGCTAGAGGAAAGCAGCTCTCAGCTGAGAGTCTCGACGCTTTGTTGTTTGCTCTCGGTCTTGCAGACGAGCCCGACGCTCGTGGAAGCGTAGAGTCGGTGACGCCCACAAACACCAGGCATAATGATGGTGTAGTATCTAATCCTGGTAGGCTAAGGAAGAGCGCTTCAAGACCTTTTCCGCGCCCTGTTCCCCACGAGGACCATTCTACTCTGGACTTAGACTCGGCTGAGATGTTTGGACGCAGCTATCTGTCCGACTTCGGAATACGCTCAACTTTCGGTGAAGAACACACCAGCGATGGGGAATGGGGTCCGTCAATGACTTTGAATGCTGTTTCTGCTATTGAAATATTTGAACCCTAGATTGTATACCGTCGCGGCCAGAATCATTCTTGGAAACATTCGAAATGGGTGATCGATATATCACGGATACACCTATCCCACAAAGCCCGCCTCTTTCCCCGATGTCAACCCATCTGCCAGCTGACTCGATATACCTAAAAGTGGCACACAATGCTGCTATAATTATGCTGCGAGTTCCCGGCAGTATAACTTTCATGGAGCTAAAACGCCGACTTTACGACAAGTTCGTGAATCAACAAAGGATCTTTCTATCTCATACATTTTCTGTTCTCCTCGCTCTTCCTCCAGGAACATTCAATTCTCCGCCATCACCTCCAGACTACTTACGAGTGTCGTTTGCAAGTCGCACAGAGATGCATTTCATCAATTGTGAATCGGATTGGAGAAAAATTGTGTCAAACAACGATGGGTGTAAAATTACTCTTCGCATTCTAGACACTCCCTCCTAAATGTAGTATGCTTTTTCGTCTCTTGCTTTGTACTCCTACTCCTATGCGTTTCTATGCCATGTCTCAAATATCAGTCTTAGCGTTAGTTGTGCCATACTATGCGAAGGACTTTGTTGTATTACTGCCTGTAATCTGTCTATTTTAGTATTTATCGAGTGCAAGGAACACTAACCTGTTATATTTCCCAATGGATCAGAAATATGATCTTTCAGGCAGTCTCTAACGAGCTCTTGTGCTGAGTTTGCATATATCTTCCTTACGATGAAGGGGAGGTTGTTGCAAGTTAAGGCAAACTCAAGGGCTTGGATATATTTAGCCACGATTAGATTTCTTTGGCGTGCCTGATAGTATAAATAAGATTAGATATTGGATCTTTAGATTGAGATAACCAACAAGTTGGTCATTGCTCAGCGCTCAGTACCCCGTCTTCTCTTCTCGTACTCATACCTACTATCCAAGCTAACAGCCTTTGTTACATACCCTGATGCCCCTCCGAGTTGGATACGGTAAATGTTGTCTGAAGACATATAGCTTGCGGAATCTCACCAACCACGCCAGTTCGAGAACACTTCTCAAGCCCACTTCTCCAATTCGCAGAAGCCGATGGCGGAAAGACGTTTACTCTTGTCGAGTGTCCCAGTACGCAGATATTTCAACATTGAATATGCTTTCTTATATACCCTTCCATCTTACTCAAGGCGGCACTGGTCAACTTATATCGCGCCTGACAAAAGATGAAATTGACATCGCCATGTACGCTTTTCATTGGTTTAAAAGTGTTTGTAATGCCATCCTGATAAAGACATGCTATGTTTTTAGAGCACTGACAGATCCTCTGATTTCTGGCATAGCGAATGGCTCAAATGCGTACAAACTTGTTGGCAGCTTTGTTTCGACACCATTGAATTGGTGAGCCACATTCAAACATGTCTCTGGCAGGCGGCCGAATACTAATTATCAACGAATTTCTCACAGGGCAGTTACAACGGGAATTCATTCGAAATTCAACTCCATATCCGACCTCAAAGGAAGTACTATCGGCATATCAAGAAATGGGAGGTGTGTGCCCCTCCTCGAAGCTGAAATTATCCCCCTTTCTTAAAAGACGTCCAGCGGAAGCCAGACGATGGCCTATGTCATGGCCCTTCAGCAAGGTTGGCCGACAGAAGATCTGAAATTCCAGAGCGAGTCCCAACATATTTCTAACCTTTGATCTTCTCACTTATTGATGTCTCTGTCAGTCAATAACGATATCCGTGGATTGCTCAATTCCGTCAATGACGGTTCTACCAGCGCATTTATGTGGGAGTGGTTTACCACGAAGCCTTTCATTGATGCTGGAGAAGGTCGCTTTGTGAGCTTCGCCAAATTCATGGCATATTTCTCAGAGATTGATGCATTTGGATGAGTAGATCGGCTCGGTTCCTACACCTTGGCCTTCTTGGCTCATCGCTGCTAATCCCGAGCGCGCACCTGCAGAAGCTACCAGTGCTTTCCTTGAGGGTCTTGCGAAATTCGTCAACGATTTCAATTCCGAGGATTCTCGTGCCACCAAAAATGTTCCCTTCATCGTCAAAAAGTTTGGCTACCTGAAAGAGGATATTGAGGTAGGTTTAAATATGTTATGTTTCATTCCAAACCCACTTTGTTTCATTGTAGGCCTGGTTGAAGACTGTCAGTTACCCGGAAAATTGCTCACAGATTCCAACCAAAGTAATTTTAGACACCCTGAGGTATACATATTCAATTTCTTGTCATTGGACAACCTGACTGACCATGCATGACCCATGTAGTGTCCTTGAGAAAGCAGGCGTTGTCAAACATCCAGAAGGGGGCTTCAGTGTTGATTCCTTCATTAACAAAGAAGTTGCTCACTTGGTCTGAACCGGATTGGCTTCGTGATTTTATTTTGGATTGCAGATTATGTACAAAGAGTGTATGGGTTGTAGATTGATAGAAATATGGAGCAAACAGAATACAGGAAAAGTGCGTAGAGGAAACAAGTGGATACAATAATGCAAAGCAGTGACAGCATGAGTCAGTCGAGGAAATATGAGTCTGCTCATCGAGCGCTTTCATTCTTTCACCTCTTCGATGAAGCCCGACTTGACAGGCGGAGGTGTGGATTCTAGGTCATTGAACAGAGCCTCGCCCTTCTTTTCAGCTTTATTCAGGAACCCTGTATTCATAAAGGAAGATTAACAATATCCTGCAAAACAATGACATATATTGCTTACCTTTCATCTTTTTCTTATGTGCCCGCTCTCTCTCGTTGTCAATTGCACGTAATCTGGCGATTTCCTGGTCTACGAGGGTCTCATCTGAAGGTAACATTGGGTAAGTACAATAAGGGTTGCATAACAATTATCACCCATACCTGTAGGATTCTTTGTTTTAAGATCTTCCAAAACCTTGACGGCCTTGTCGAAAAATCCCTGCTCTCCCAGCGCCTTTCCTTTACGGAAGAGGGCCTTGTAATTGTTCTCATTCTTTGCAAGAGCCTAGAATAGCAGGCATATTAAAGCTGTCGATAATTTGCCTATTCCATCTGGGCCACTCACCTTGTCTGCCGTCTCTGCAGCTCGTTTCCAATTTTGATTCTTGAGATGGCAAGCCGACATGTTGGCGTATATCTTCTCTAGAACATCATCTACCTTTGCTTGTATTTGAGATATTGGTGATCTATCATTACTCCGTGGCCTGCTCACCTCCGTTTTTTCCTTTCCTTTGCCTTCAGTGGCGTCGGCAGATGGCCTTTGTGAGACCATACCAAGACTCTGAAGGGCATTCCTATAGGATCACCTAAGATATGACAAGGTTGGAGAATAGGATGCTGGGACGAACTTGTCAAGCCCCAACAGGTACATGAGCGCCTATGATTCAAATTCATTGAGCGACTCTTGATCTGCTGCAAATTACTACTGATTAATCACCTCATGGTAAGATTTCAAAGCTATACAATTTAGAATGAGTACTTCTTATGTGCACAGCATTCACATCGCAATCGTACCGTCTTTGACGTTGCCGAGTTTGAAGGCTTGGTCGCCTGTCTCTTTCTTCTGCTTTGCAGTGGCAAGTTTCTGGGCCGTAGGATTAGGGAGATCTAACAAAGTGTCATCCATTTCGCGTTTTGAGTGGTATATTTTTTCAAAGAGGATAGAAGATATAGATCAACAAGCAGGAGCAAGTAAAGTAGGTGATGTCGAAGGAGACAAAGAGCGTAGCACTGCAGTGCTAAATACTATCGCGTCTGAGGCTGTGTTATCTGTTGTGGCATGATTGGCCACACGAGCACCCGAATCGTTTCCCGCGTCGACGTCGACGGCCGTCGTTTTCCCTCATACCTAACCCAATGTCGCTCTTGGGCACCGTCGTTGGCTTTTCCTTCTTTGGGCTTGCCGCCCGAATGGGCCAGCTTAGTATTAAGAATCGAAATCTCTATTCAAGTATGTTCCTTCCATGAGTTCAATTTCAACATGCTCAAAGTATCTATTTCAGACCCAGGTGGTCACCTACTTTCGATGGGCGCTTTTGGACTTCTCGGGTACTACGCACACCAGTGGGAAACTTACTCCAATGATCTTCTTGCTCGAAAAGCCCACCAAATTCAAGAACGACGGAGCAAAGCTATGGAAGCTTCTGCTGCCGCCTCAGAAGAGTAGAAATTGGCAAATGGGTTTGCTATCGACCTCGGTAGTGGTCATTATCGTGCGTCACTAGTCCTTGACACTGAAATTTCCCATTTTAACGACGTGCTTGGCTAGAACCTATAAAGATGTTTCTACTAAAATAATGAAGAATGCCATAATAAACACTCAAAAACTCTGTCCTTTGGCAGTCTTATGTGGCGATTCGCCGACAGGGATATATATTGCTGCGGATTTGCGGAAGCCGCTAGGCGTGCCACAGCGTGCTACTCAATGACCTCAGGCATGCCTGTCATGGCTGAGATCTCCAGTCGCTACTGCTGACTTGAAGTCTTATCCTCAGAAGGTTTATCTTGTTCATTATTTTCTCCAGAAATTAGTCTTCCACAGAAGGCAAGGCCCCTAGATCAATCAAAGAGGGAAGAACAATCTATTAGTTATAAGTTGTAATTAATGATATCATTAAGACAAGCTAATGTCAGTAAGAATCAGCTTCAGCAGGGTCAATGTCTCTGCCCAAATCCCACCAGTTCTTCCTTTGGGTTGGCTCTTTGTGAACAATTGCCCTCACTCCTTGCAACAACATGTCATCACGTTCTTGATCGTCAAGCTCAAAGCCATCTAGTTCAAGTTCGAAGACGTCTTGGGCACCTTGCCTTCGCACAGCGCTTTTTATAAGCTGGTCGAGCACGAATCCGCGCAGAGGTGGTTCAGATCCAAGATAGGCAAAGCGGCGGAGTATGCGACGTCCTTCTTGAGCATAAAATTCAATCATCGCGTTATCAAGATCATTGGTCACATCGTCCTTGATCTCTTGCATCTGGTGCACCGCGATGGAATATAACTCGGGAAATGGGGGCTCGCTCAGATTACAACCAAGAAGCCATGTCCATGTATCGCGGGTAAGATAGACACCGAAGAGGGATAGTCGACGCAGTCGTGGTGATCGCTCTGCGGTGATGTACAACGCCTCACGCAACAGTTCGGGGATTCCATGGAGCCAGGCAACACCGACTGAGTATGCCTCCTCATCCTTAATCCCGTCGATGTGCAGGTCCTGTAGCTCAGGGGCAGCAATAGCATGCAATAAGTCATAACCAAGCCCAGGCATTGCCAATGCCATTCTTGTCAACTTGGGTAGAACGACAGGGTAATGTACTGGCGGAGCACCCCATGGGTCGTTTTGCGGCGTGAGATTATCAGTGACCTCGTTTGTGCGCGAACGGTGATCTTTACACCAGAACGTCTCGAGGTTTGGCGTTCTGGCGAGTAGCTGTGCTATGTGGAGAATACGGAGTTGATGACAAGAAAAGAATTTCGACCCATCTAAGACAAGCGTTTTCAAAGAGAATAATGGAGTTTCAGGAAATGGTATAGATGTAAGTCTGAGAGGGAGAACGAGAGTTGTCAAGGCTGGGAAAAGGCTTGCTATAGGACGGAGGATGGTATGCGGCTCCTTGAGAGCGCGCTGGTATGGAGCGATTTGATTTTTCTCGTAAGTGAGACGCAGCTTGATAAATCCTGGCAACGACGAAGGCTCAAGAGGCGACAGAAGGACAGATTGGAGAATTTGGCCACATAATCTCGAGGTGGAGTCCGTGCCTATATCGAGATTGCGTATGCGTTCCTTCTGAATTGACATGATGTGCCACAGCTCCGTCGATAAAGCAGTACTACAAGCACTCGTATCGCGTATCACGACATCCAATGGTCGTCCCGCACCTCGCTCGAGGTGTCTGCTGAGATATAGAGGCCCTTCTGGCGTATGCTGCTTCGCGCCAATGTGTACAGACGACCAAAATAATGACGTTGAGGTTATAACGTCGTGGAAATAGCAGCAGACAAGTGGAAGTTTTGGGTTACTGCTCAGAGAAAAGATCTCAACCAACAGTTCGAGGGGTAATAGATCTAAGAAAGTGGAAGTTCCGACTGAGCTCATCGAGTCCATGCGGCCCGATTCTAGGGTGTGTTTCAGAGAAGAAAGAGCATGAACAACATAACACTCACTGACTTTCAGTTGAATGAGATTCGTGAGCTGCCAGTGAGCAAGGGAAATTGGTTAGAATTGAATCGAAGATGATTGCATGAGAATTTTGATGCGCGTGGTGAACAGCGCGCAGCGCGCTTCTACTTGCGCTTCTTACCTTCGGACTGGATTTGTGACATTGGGAGTATTTTCGCATGATAATAATATAGGGAGAATTACATTCCCTGCCTTTTCCTCCATAGAAAAGATATCGAAACACCGAGTTTGTAATCCGTTTTCCTGTAGACGGACCCAATAAATACCACGGAAACGGTTGCAAAGAATGACAATTCAAGCTAGGTCCTGGACTTCCAAGCCGAGAGCACTACCTAAAAGTCTAATTTTCTATTCTTTCTCAAAAGTTTTTCTTCTAGTCATACAAGTAATTCAAGTTTTATTTATGAAACTTGTTTATAAATGTAGACTGGCTTTACATATAAGCACAGGTTTCGCTAATGTACAATTTATAATCCGAATGTTGTTTGAATGTTATACAAATGGAATGTCCCACTGATAAACCTCCTGGTCGCCGTCCGATGAAGATCGAAAATAACTAGGACGGCGCCGTCCCTCTGTCGAAATATTGAATGTAATAATAATAGCGGACCGAACACAGACATACTTCCCTTCCCTCGAAAGCTCAGAAGGACGAAGGATGATGTCTAGATCCTAAAGGCAACTAAGCATTAGCATGAACTTTACGGAAGAAATCAATGCACACGGACAATAACGAATATGATACTATAAGCCGAGCATCTAAGCGACGACGCAATAGGCACCTCCGTTTCCTCCACCGCCTTCCTCGTCGACGGGTGCGTCCTCGCTCTTGGTTATGATGCAGTATGCCCCTCCGCTCCCTGAACCGTCTTCCTCATTGGTCGGAGGATCGGCAACGATGGACGTAGTGGTAAAGAAAGTATCCATTCAAAAATAGGTAGTGTTTGAGTTTTGGGTAGTGGTGGGTAGCTGCGTTAATTGCGACTGGGGGCGAAATTTGTGCTCCTTACCTCTCTTTTATACCTATGGACGGCCGGTACATGGATTCAGTGGCACACGATCGAGCTCGGGACTATCATGCGCGCATCTATTCAGGCGAATTTGGGGTGAATATACTGAATTGGAGATGCATATTGCGGGCCTTGCTGACTGCGGCATTGGAGGCCCAAATATCCCGACGTTATCACAACAATAAAAGTCTCGTATCATCTGTTAGGGCGAGTATATAATCTCAACAATAAATAGAATTAGTCCACAATATTGCTGGAGCAGTTTGAATGGCAGACAGAGATATCACTGGCTTTAGCGAGCATATACGCGTTCAACCATTATATCGCAGGAATCGGAGCGTCCCCTTTCCCCTTGCGTGTAGCATGCTCGACACAATAAAGGGGTCCGCATTCGGCTTAGCGCTCTACTGGTTCTGGTGTGACGTCGTGTACTACCTTATAAGGCATTTTTGACGCATGGTTGTTTTCGGTTTTACTATAAACGGCAAGATTGTAGCCGTGCCTGGAAACTCTTATTGTCTTCGAGCTGGTGCGGGAATCATAACTCAAGGGAGCATATCCTAATTCCTGGACTATATACTCTGTCGATGCAATCGTGTTCATTATCTTTATCGTTCAAGTGACTATTAAACGATGCATATGAATCCACTCGCATGGAACTGTCTCAAAAAAACCTTCGGGAAATCGTTCGTATCTACTCAGCTCTTTTTATCCAAAAGCCAATAATTTTGTGGAGCCTTCCAATTTCAAGAAATGAAGGAGGGGCGACTTTCGACGATATATGCTCTCACCAACAAAAACTAGCAGCCTGCCCGACCAATGCCCGACTAGAATAGAATTTTAATTTGCCGCTCTTGATCGACGATCTTCATGAAGAGCGGTGGTACCTGGCGGTACCGCTCTGGCTGGTCTCAGCATCGATTGTGGGGTAGCACAAAAGATTATGTGCCTACCGAGAGGCGGAAGCAAACCCGAGGGGCCCATCGGTGTCCGGAGCAGCTTGTGAGGGCAGGCCCTGAAGCTTGAAGTACAACCAGACCAAAACGAGTGAAGAGATGTAGAAGCGTAATTCGAGATGTCAATGTCAGTGTAAATGCAGATTTTGAAGAAAGGTGGAGATGAAGATGGTTGTGAAGATGAATGTGCATGCCGAAACCGAATTCAAATCTAGAGCGAGCGAGCACAATGCACGACACACGACACACGAAGGACTTATGGCGTGGTGGTCGTGTTGAAGGGGGAAGAGGGTGTCGATTCTAAATGACAGACAAATGTCAATTTCCGCGAAAAACCGCACGGAAAGAAAACGGAGAACGATCGGATGAAAAACCGCCCAGGTGGGTGAGGTTAACACATTAGATCTTGTTCATGCTGCCTGCACGATCGAGTGGACTCGCTATTCAAGATTCGTATTCGGGTACTTACTCAAATTTATTGCAATTCGGACTTACTTCATTGCCTGACAGAGCGAAAAAGAAAATAGATTGCCAAAAGAAAAGTAGATAGACAGGAAACAGGAGATTGACAAAATGAAAAATTGAGATTGGCAGAAAAAGATAGACTTGAGAGATTTCGCAAACTTGAGACTTGAGACTTGGAAAACTCGAAACTTGAGACCAATGAGAGAGAGAGAGAGGAGGAGAGAGCGTAGCCGCCGGCAGCGAGCGAGTATAACACAGGTAAAGTAGGGGTATGAGTACAGAGGGTAGTGTATTGAGTTTGGGCGGTGTGCGGGTTCAGGTGCGGGTTCAGGTGCAGTGGTAAGGGTAAGTTGAAGTAGGAATTGGGTAAGATTTGGGCACGGTAGTGGACAGCCGCACGGGAGATGGCAGTGGTGAGTCAAGTAGTGTTACACGCTCGTCCAAGCGAACGATTCCAATGGGATGGTGGGGCAATGAGCAATTGGATGGTGTTGGTGTTGGTGTTGGTGTTGGTGCTATTGGGAGGATATCCGAACCTCGAACCAGACTCCAATCGAACGGGGACCGGAAAACGGGAAACGGGAAACGGAGAATGGGAACGAATGTGTCATATACCAAAGTATATATGTATGTTGGAGAAGGAATGTGGACATCGTTATAATGCAGAAAAGAAATCAAAAAGAGGGGGGGACTCATTCAAATCAAATCAAATCTGGGATGAGATGAGATGGGATGGGAAGGGAAGGGAAGAAGGAGCGTGAATGGACATTAGAGATCCACAAAAAAAGAAAAGAGCAAGACAGAGTCGAGAGAGTGTAGTTCGTTGGCTGGGGAATGATAGGGTATGGTTGGTTGGATGGATGGATGGATGGATGATGCTGGTGGCTGAATGCAAAAAAAGAGAGAAAGAAACAAAGGAAGCAATGAGAGTGAGGCATCAGAACTGAGAATGGGGGGGTGGGGGTAGTAGTACACCGAACCAGCCGAAAGATGAAGCAGCAGAAGTGAGTCAGAAGCAGGCAAAAAAAAAATGGACGGATGGACGAATGGATGGATGGGAGCACAAAAGCTGTGGAAAGATGGCAGAAGCGGCAAATCACAGAAAAAAGATCACGGTCGGGGAACGCAAAAGAGGGGGGAGGGGGAGGGGAAGCACAGAAAATCGCAGAGGAAAAAGTAGAATCGAGAAAGTAGAAACCTTTTGAAACGCGGAGAGCATCGTATTGCGGAATATTGAAGGAATAGTATCGCCGGGTTAATGTTGGTGGCCATATTATAGTAGTTCGTTTATGTTTGGTGGTGGAGGAGGTAGATGTTTGGCAGCGGTGACGTGGGATGGCGTAGTGGTGATGCTGGGTAGTGGAAGCGGCACTGGGAATAGAAGTTGCAGTGGTGCAAGGACGATGGTAGTGCGAAAATACTGATGTCGGTGGGCGGGAGCCGAGGATGGAGGTGGAGGTGAAGCACAGCGAGAAAAAAAAAATAATACACGATAAATTGATACAACCACAGAGCAGATCCTCCCTCCTTTTCCTCTCATAAATCCTCCGCTGTCCTCCTAAATCCACAAAGATCCAAATCCTACATCATCTGGAACGCACTCCCCAACGACACACGCTCCCTCTCCCTCTCTCTTTCCCTCTCCCTATCTCTCTGGCTCTCCCTCCCAAGCCCACTCAAGCCCAAGCCCAAGCCCAAGGCCAACCCGACCCCGAGACCCCCCGCACCCGAACTCTCCTCAGGCACCGAGCTCCCAAACGAAATCCGGCGCGCGCCCGCGAGACGGCGGACCCTCCTGAGCGTCTTCACGCGCGGGCTCCCGGGGCTGCTGG
>QFFD01000105.1:0-22408 GCA_003314615.1 Pholiota microspora
TCTGAAAAATCAGAGAAGGATTGAGGGAAGAATGGATAAGATATTGAAGGTGCGTATGCGAACATCTACTATGTATTGTCCGCCTGAGCCGGACCAAACATGATTGATGACTGCGTTTAGAGCCCACAATCCGATAAAAGATCCCCCTTGTATGTTCGCGTCCATTACTCGAAAAAATTCTCTGCAGCACAGGTAGATAGTTCTGATTGTATTATAACTTGTTGTCTCGCTCGAAATTCTTAATCATCCTGTCAGATCTTTCTGCACGGAATGCTTTTCTATGACCCATCCTGCGAAGCCCATGGATAAATATCCACATGCGTAGACCAGGAAAAGAATTGTTCCGGCGAAGCGAAGCATACGGGCAACTATTTTTTTTTGGGTTTGGAGGGGGAGGGGGTTAACAGAGGCCTACAGAAGCCCTGACAAGAAAATTAGGAGCCAGTGAATGAGAAAATGTAGAATGTAACTAGGGATTATCCATCGTACAGAGCTGCTGTGAGCGGCTGACAAAATGGAAATGTGAGAGGAGAGCCTTACCAATAAGGAAATAGGAAGACCGGAAAAGGAAATGATCGACGCGATGCGCGACGCGTGTGTTGTGGCATGTTTGAGTGATTTCTGTGGCCACTACATTTTGCGAGAGTACATGTTCTTCCAGTTATCGTGAACTCGCTGGCCGACCTGTCCTTCGGTTCGTAGTATACGCTTTCCCCGCCCAACACACGATTCCTATGACTTTCTTTCTTTTCTATTTCCTCGCCCTTTTCGTTGCCTCTATTTTCTCTGCTTCCGTAGCCGCCCCTTCAAATTCTTCTTCACCTTCCGTTGCCGTCCTCCAGTCGATCAACGAGCAGCTACCTTTGGTAGCACGGGTCAGCCAGCCGTACCAATGGAGTTTTTCGCCCAACACGTTCTCTTCGACGAATGGCGCTTTGAACTACACCACTTCCGAACTTCCGTCATGGCTGACCTTCGACCCTAGCTCGCTAACGTTTCGCGGAACGCCGACCACTGACGACACGGGCTACCCAGATATCACGGTGACCGCGCATACCACTGGGTCCTCTGTATCCTCACGCTTCACGATCTGCGTCACCGACGCGCCTGCACCGACCCTGTCCCACCCCGTTGCGGAACAGTTCGCGGCCAACAGCTCTTCGATTTCGTCGATATTCTTACTACGCCAAAGCTCTGCTCTGGGAAACAGTGCTTCCGATGCGCCGCCAATAGTGCGCGTGCCCCACAAGTGGTCGTTCAGTATTGGCCTGCAACCCGATACATTCATCGACTCCGCAGGGCGGGGTGTGTTCTATGAGCTGCGCTTAGCGAATGGCTCTGACATCCCAGATTTTCTGGAATTCAACTCCAATACGAATACGCTGGATGGCGTGGTTCCTCCTGCTGATGAAGTGGCTCAGGCTGAACCGTTGGTGCTCTCATTTAGTCTGCACGCGTCCGACCAGGAAGGGTATACAGCTGCCACGATTCCCTTCTCGATAGTGCTAGCAGACCATGAGCTTTCTATGGCAAACAGCACTCTTCCGACGATCAATGTCACTAAGGCAGATCAGTTCACTGTCTCTCTGTTATCGCCGGCAGACTTCACGGGCATCCTGGTTGATGGAGATAACATTCAGCCCTCGAACATCTCGTCGATGGATGTTGACGTTTCTGGGTACAGCTGGCTGAGCTATGACCGTCCGAGTAGGACACTCTCCGGAAATTCTGGAAACAGCACCAATTCCAATCCTGTACTCGCAGTGAACCTGACGACAATATTCAATCAGTCAATCCAGACCCACGTTTCTCTGGCGCTGGTTGACTCGTATTTCACCACGCCCCTGATACCTGCGCGTAATATCACGAAAGGCGAAGACTTGCAGTTGACATTGTCGCAGTTTTTCTCTGAGTCCGCCGCGAACCGTGCCTACAATGAGACGACCGTCTCGGTAACGTTCGAACCTATCACGGCCGCGAACTTCCTGAGATATGATGCTGAGACTACCAATCTCAATGGAACCGTTCCTAGCGATTACGATTCCCCCGCTGACCACATCACAGCAACGTTTACAGCGTACTCGCATATCACACATTCTACTTCGCACACAGTTTTGCAGATCTATGTTCCTGGCACTGGAAACACCAAATCCCTGGCACCTTCGTACCCTAGCGGTCTGGCAACGGAAGCACACAGGAAGCTAGTTCTTGGTCTTGTCCTCACGTTTGGGACCATTGGTAGTTTGTGTCTCCTCGTAGGTATATTCGCGATCGTACGGCGCTGTGCGCGCGTGCCAGATACAGCACTCATTGGGGAAGAGGGTCAGGTCGCATGGAGCGAGAAGGATAGGCGGTGGTATGGTTTGACCCTCAGCCCTGGCAGGACGAGAGTCATCGAACGCACGACAAAATCCCAATACGCGCAAAGCCAAACGCCGCCGCACCAGGCGGGACGTTCATCGCAGGACACACTGCCGCATGAAGCAGTGCCTGTGCCGCCCCAGCTTGGCCTGGATCTACGCCGCGTTTCGGAGCGCTCACAGCAGGACAGGTATGAGGACCACCCGCACCACCAGCAGTATGATCTAGAAGTCGGTGCTGTTATGAGCAAGAAGCAATTCCTCTCGCGTATTAAGGAAACGGTGAGGCAGGTCAGCGACAAGTACGCTTCAAAACGGGGACGTCGAGCCAACCAGCAGAACCAGCAGCCTACAGCGCGGCTAGTCATTGGCAAGCCCATTCTGGTGGCATCGACGCGGCCAATGGATATCCCTGGAGTGCAAACGTCCACCTTTACTCTGGGTGATGGATCGGCATCTATGTTGGCTCCGAGCAGGCCTGCGAGCACATTTCTGACAGGGTCGCCATCTGCGTCAACGGCAGAGCATTCGATCCCGCGCAGACGGGCGGATTTCGGGGCGCCCAGGGGTCTTGCACAGGTGCATTTCGGGGACGGGCTTTTGGTGAGACAGGTCTCTACCGGGTCGATGGGGTGAGTCAATTTTATCTGGGACTTGACAGACTTCGGAATTTTGATGTTTTTTCTTTCACTAGAAACACTAGTTTCCAGAGCGGGCTCTCGGGCGAAGAAGGCGAGTCAGTGGCAGAAATATTTATGGGGCCCCCGACGAAGCCCCGGCTCGTACCGTTCACCCCCTCTACCCGCGTTCCCGTTCCACAGGTCATCGGTGTGCCCAACTCACAGGGCGTGCCTGGATTCGCAGGTACTAGGATGGCGAGTCAGCGTGCGAAGGTGTGCAAGGTTGATGCCAGTGCATCAGGCGCGGTCAACGAGATGGGAGCGGTGAATGCGAGTACAACAGCGGACGAATTATCGATGGGAATGCACTATGTGCGCTCGCTAGGCGCTGACCAGCTCGCGGTGAAGCGTCGTAGCACGGCGGACGGGCCGTCGCCTACTTCCGACTCATCGAATGTGCGTTCGTCTTTCGCATCCCTTGAGTCATCCGGCAAGTCGGGAGGTGAGGAGCAGGTGATGAAGGTGCTACTGAGGGCTGGAGAGAGGTTCAAATTTCGCGTGCCAGTACCAGTGGTAGAGGGGAGCAAGGGGAATAGCGGGAAAGGCTATTCCGTGAAGTTGACGGGCGGGCAGGCGCTACCTAAGTTTATTTTCCCCGATTTGAGTGGGGTTGGCAGTAAAGGGGTGGTAGAGCTATCTGGGGTGCCGACGTTCCGGGATATTGGGGAGGTTACAGTGGGCGTTTATTCGGACAAGGACGGAGCGTGCGTGGCGAGTGTTATTATCGAGGTTGTCGGGAAGCGGTGAATCTGGAACGCCCGAACTTCGAATGTATCCATATCTTGGGTGTGTGTGTGTAGTATTTCCTTGTAAGAACAGCCTATTCTTTTCCCTTTTATGTGTCTTGTAACCACAGCTTCCCGTACTATACTTACGTTCTTTTGCTGTAATATTAATGTTAATGTTCGACTTTGCAAATGGACAATTGGTTCAGCAAAAAAAAAAGAGGCAATATAATATAGAAAGCTTTTACAGTAGCCACGTAGCTATGATGCACCCGGAATCATCTCCCTCTCGATCGTAACACTCTTCCCCCTATGCGAGCTATGAAAAATTGTCCGTGGTCTCCAAAACCGCAATAGCGGCGTCCTCCTCTGACATGAAGGGTATACAGGAGTCCATTTATGACTTCCAGATGAGAATAGCAAGCGTGCCGATGTAGAAATAGATGAAGTGTTTGGTCTCTAAAGATGAAAAAGAACATGGCATGAGCAAAAAAATGAATCACAAGGATATTTTTAGAACCATGACTGGTAGAAGACAAGATGGCGAGCATCTGGAAGGTAGAAACACGCGCGCACAGACGCGTTTTATGCTACGATATCGTGCGATGGGGGTGTATGAGAAGAGGGGGACGTACCATGTGTTACATAACTGCCAAAGTTCTTGCCAACGACGACGTGCCATGTTGGTCCATGTCGTCTGTCGAACTCCTTCTTGATTTGGGCGGCAATGTCCTTCTCGATGTTGTATTTCTCAAGGGCAGCCGACGCAATGTCGACGCTCTCCTGTTGCATCTCCTGGCTCATATCGACGTTTTTGATGATGGCTTTGGGCGCTGAGCCTGCGAGTGCGGCAGGGGTCGCGGGTGTCTCTGTGGCAGAAGTGGGGACGTCCATTTTGGCTGGCATAAGACAAGCTGGATAGCAGATGGATGTTGGTTTCAGAGTTGTAGCTGGTATTTGAAGACTGGACAGTTTGTATTGAGCACGTGGTCCCAGGTCGTGTGGTTGCAAATCGAACCGTCCGACGGCCGACCACTCATCCCAGCGCCTCCGTCCATGTGTTCCTCCTCATGGTCTCTGTCACAACGTCAAATTTAGATCCTCACCAACGTCTCCGTGTCGTCATTCTTATCCGGTGGATAACCCGGAATCCGCCCACAAGCAGCGCGGTTCTGTCTATGTTTTTGTTGCGTAAAATGCGCGCTAAACTCGTGCATCTCATTTGGATCTCCAAACGCCATAATATCCCTTGGTATGCTTGTTCCAGGCCGACGAGGCCTCATCCACGCTCGTTTCAGATGCACACCAATCTGGCGCTGGAGATACTTCGTCAAAGATTGATAACGGAAATATGCTTCCTGCTGGACACTCCGTCTTGCTGCATGCTGCGCCCATCGGGAACACCGCATGTTTACGGCGTGCTTCGATCTTTACTTAGCCCTCGAGTCTAAATCGACGTTTTCAGTCACTACACATCTCCTGGCGTATGTGGTCCAGGGTACAGCTCAAGCCGGACAACCTTCATCTCTGTCAAATCATTAAAACTCGACGCACATGCACGGTATGCATCGAATTCCTGTTGACGAGAAAAAACATGAATGTGTGCGTAATAAATACGGTGGGGGCTGCGTTTTATTCATAGCCCGGCGAAGCTACATGGACCCGCATGCGTCCTCCATTAACGAATTTATATGGGCGCCTCTGTCCCACCGCCTACCTGCGCAAAGAAACTGCGGCTTAACGGTGGGTATGTGGCTCCTAACTTGATGTAAGCTTTCCACCCCAAGCAGGTGGGCGAGGTTCTGACGCTCTGTGGCGCGCGGAAAGTGGTGCCCCTCCCACCGAATGTTGATGACCCGCGTGCGTGCTTCCCACTACTCGGAATTCGTCTTTGGGTGCGAGAAAATGCGCCCGAGAGGATGGTCGTCGAACATATACGTTGCGTACATATGCAAACACGCTGCGCACACAAAAGCGCTGGTCTATTATGGACCCTCCCTGGCAAGTATTCAAAACACGGCGAATTCATTGCATTTAAAGCGGCCCTCCACTCCTGAATGTACTGACATCGCGAGGAGAACGCTTGCTTATAAATGACTTCGCGCCGTTCTGTACAACTTGGTCAATGTTTCCACATGCACCGATTGCTCTACTTCCAGTGGCCTGTGTCCAGACTATCTAGCTCCTTTCAACGGCTGAATGCCGCCGGCCTCGGACAAATTCCACAGCTTGACTTTCGGCTTATCTCTAGTTGGGCACTGTGATGTCAGAAGATGTCGATTTGCAAGAAAAAATCGGTCTTGGCGAGATTTGTAAAGGTACTTCTAATTACCTTGTGAGGTTCAGCACAGTTCTGAAGTACCTGAGAGTACCTGATCGGTATAATGTGCAGCCCATATGCAATTGAGATCTGTATGTCTAGAATCACTGTCTTCTGACCAAGTTCAAATCCGATGTTTTTGTTGAAGAAAGGAACGTTCGATGCTTGTCAACATGCAGTCCTGGCATACCCTCCTTGTTTGAGAAGTTGGGAAAATTATGCCTTGAGAGATTTAATAATGACAAGATGGACATCATCGATGATCATGTCTAACGGAAGAAGTTCCAGAGAAACGTGCCGAAACAGACATGTACAATTCCCTTACGAAAAGAGATCAGCGTCGCTGGCTATAGTGTTCATTACACGTCCTAGTATGTATAAGATGGCACATGCGCGCACATAGACCTCATGGATGGGCATTTAATATGCAGAATGTGGACAAGCAGTGGCAAAACGTGCGACTCCGCATGAGAAGGGAAACGAAAAAGACGCGCACCCTAAAATCACATCCCTATACTTCCGAATTTCCGAATTCGAATTCCACGGCAGCCTTCTTACTAACGCACCAAGCGCCAATACTTTAAATTGCGTCACCTTACTGCCCACAAACTCCTCACAAATAATCAAAATAGTAATTACTCACTTAAACAAAACGCTATCACCGTTCAAACGTTCACAGCACTATATATATATAATTGTCCGCTCTGACAATAGTTCATGGGCTTCCCCGACGACTATACCATCAATAGAGGTTCTCTGTTGTACTCATGTCGTGAACTACTTTAAATCTGATGAACTGAACCCCTGTCCAATCCGCGGGATTCGAAGACGTGAAGAACTTCCTCGTTCAGAATATTCCCAATGGACTGGTCAACAGTGAGAATTAGAATCAGGAGTCCATGCACTTCTCGTGTCGTCTGACCATTCGGTCTCTATGTACCTGCTAAAGCGAAGAAATGAAACCTTCGCTACATTTTGATGTTACATTTCCTGTAGCCAGACATAAATTTGGAATACGTAGAGGTTGATATGTTTATACGCATGCAAGGATGCTGGTGCATAGATGTAGACAGACTTTCGCTTGATTGTAGTATGTTGTGAAGCTATAACTTCAACTCGTCGTCCGTTCGGGGGAAAATGGCTTACGGCTGTATCGTGAGGCGAAATTTACCTTATCTGGACCTAGAAATACCATTTTGGGAAATATTGACCCTCGCGGGGCCTATACTGTCAAATCCACAAAACATTATCGCCGGAGGAAAATCGTGTTATAAGTTCCTGTACATGGGTTTCTGTAAGTCAATATGGTACACTTTGTCTAATTTATCGTCACATTGCAAGCAAGAGCAGAAATGGCTCTATCTCTGGCGCCTCATATACGTTGCAGCGTTGATCGACGAGGGCGTAGAGGACACCATGCTCGAGGTTCTGCTACGGGCACCGTCGAGCGTCCAACTGCGCTCCAGCCTGTTGAAAATCGCTTTGAAAATATCCAGCGGCCCCTTCTCTTGCACCACAACCAAGGCAACGATGTACCCTTCGCGGCACATCAATGGCGGAGGCCACTGCAACTCCACGCGAAATTTGACCGCCTTCATTCCCACCATGGCACTGTCAGAGTTTTTGGATTCGTGAGAGCGACACTTCAGCACCCCAAGCTTCTCTGCATCCTCGAGCGCCACAAGCATGTTCATCTCCGTGAGTAGGCGACGGCATTCCGAACGCGTCGTGTGGACATCGTGTCTGGACATCAAGCTATATGTCGCCGGCTTGAATTTGAAAACGGTGTCTAGCCACCCGCGTCGAGGAGCAACGACGGGTGTCTGGAATGTGAACGAGGAACCCGCCTCAGAGAACATGGGCGACATAGGTGGGTTCGTCGGCATCCTCTTTTTCTTGAGTTTGGAGGACCGCCGGGCGCCTGGAATATCCAGTATCTGGAGATGGTTGGAGTCCGCCAAGCGCCCTGTTTGGCGAGTCAATGGGGACTGACGGTGTATGTCTGATTCTGTGATGGGAACCTGATTTTCTTTGTCAAAGGGGTCCATGATGCTGTTAGTGGGACGATGCTTCTGACGGACAGCAAGAGGCTTGGTGCCATGCAAAGTGGCCTGGTCCTTTGAGGATGGGGTAGGAGATATATTGTCGGGTCTTGGGTGATAGGGATCGTAGCGAAGCTTGATTGGGGATGGAATATCGACATGAAGCATGGGGGGATTCTTGCTGGTGAATGACAACGAAGACGACAGATGTCCAAGCTGCCCAGTAGTTGATCCCGTCCGAGCCTGGAGTATGTTGAGGTGATTCGCTACCTGTTGGAAGAACTCCTGCATTTTCTCATCTCCCAGGTTAGGCGGCACGAGACTGGATAACGCATCAGGACGAATGGCACTGCCTCTAATCTGCGCCTCAGGAGAAGGCGCACACAGAGAGATGCCTGGCGTGACGTCAGTCGGATGATGAACGTGTACGAACGACATTTCAGATGCCATCGTTCGGTGTTGTCCTCTCGCCCGACGGGGGGTGGGAGGATCATTCCGCGGAGGCAGCATCGACTCCGAAGGCCTGATTCTTCGTCTGGGCTGCTTGTTCTTTTGGCGTCCCAGAGTCGACTCCAGACGTTCCTCCTCCTCGATCTGCAAATTCATGTACTTTTTTCTATACTTGACCAAAAGGTGATATATCCCCTTTTGCCACGTCTTTTCGGAGTTCGTCAAATTTTCCATCAGCTCCTCATCGGGGACACCCTGCCACAACGTCCTCAGGTTTGCAAAAATGTCAGGGTCAATGGCAGATCGCCCTGTAATGGGACGAGCGAGAGCAGCCATGTTCGTATTCGAGAGCATAGCTGATGTGTTCTTCAGAGGCAGAGACGTGAAAAATGGATGTTTTAGAATTTCTGGCATCGTTATTCGCTTCTTGACGTCAATGGTAAGCATGCGAGAGATCAAGTCCTGCGCGTCAGCTGGAATATCTTGGGGCATATCGAATTTTCCTAGCGAGATTTTTCGCAGAAGAACCGGACAGTCATCATCGTCGAAAGGGAGTTTCGCTGCTAAGAGAGCGTACAGAATAATGCCGCACGACCAGATATCAGACTTTGCACCGTCGTACGGACGTCCAGAAATGATCTCGGGCGCAGCGTAGTGGGGGCTGCCACAGGAAGTTTTGAGAAGCTTACCCCGAGTGTAGTCTTGCCAAGTAGCCATTCCAAAATCGGCAACTTTGATATTGGAGTCTTGATCAATGAGTATATTCTCCAGTTTAAGGTCGCGGTGAGCAATGTTGTACCGATGGCAGTAGTCGACAGCGCATATGATTTGCTGAAAATAGTCAAGAGCTTCGGGAATCTCGCGGCGGCCGTGGTCGCACAGGTAATCGAAGAGTTCTCCGCCTTGGACATATTCTAGGATCAGGTACAGACTAGAAGAAGTTTCCCAGACGTCGTAAAGCTTCATAATGTTCGGATGGTCTATAAGTTTCATTACCACGATTTCCCGTTCTACTGCAAGCATATTGTGTTCTACTTCGTCTGCTAGTCGATTGAGCGAAACACGACTGGCTAGAGTGCCCTTAGAGATTATCTTGATCGCAGCGTACTGGCCAGTTTTTGAGTGACGTGCAATCCTGACATGACCTGTTCTTCCGTTCAGTCTCATATTGTAAATAAAATGGCAATATAGCGTACCAGAGAATCCTTTCCCTAGAGTTCGACCGACCTTCCACAATCCAATCATTTTAGGATCATGGTTTTTCTTCGTGCGTATCACAAACGGATTGTGAACGTCAGGAGCGTCTGTCATGGCGGGAAATGATGTTGGTCAGAAAAAGAGAGCAGTTCAGAGGCTGACATCTTTGCAGAGAGAGAGAGCAGGATATTGAGCAAGTTAGAAGTTAGAAAGCAGACTGGCCTGGCGAAGGTTGGTTGACCTCTCAAGTGTCGGCCGCGGCAGCCAAGCAAGCACAAAGAACGCGTTGTAGCCGACACTCACACGTGATCTCCCCTTTACTCCGAACGTCGAAATTGAATTGAAATCTGACCTTAACTTCAACTTGACTCAGTCTCTTGAGCCGTTCCGAGTAGCTTTAAGGCTTCTGGCGGATTCCTGATTGCTTGCCCACTTTATACCTCTGAATCAATACAAGTTCTATCCCACATCCCACACCGAAAGTTCATACTGAGTGCTGCAATACAAAACACGCGCGAAACAATGCAAGCAACACCAGCGCCTACATCTCCCCCACAGTCCCCAACGACAGAAGCTCCCACTGCTTCGCAGTCGTATCGCGAGCCACCTCCGAATGTCTCAAGTGCACCCTTTGGAATTTTAGTTGGTCTTTTTGAGAGGCTTCAGAACGAGAGAAAGCACGATCGACGACGGAAGCTTCTTGACTCTTGGTTTACTGTACGATATCTGGCTACGACCTTGAACATCTAACTTCATATATTTCTGTTTATTTAGCATTGGAGAAACGAGAAAGGTTACAACTTGTACCCTGTGCTCCGGCTACTGCTTCCTCAGGTATTGCAACTGCTTTTTATTTAGTGTTGTATATTGACTCATGTCCGAATAGAAAGACCGAGAGAGATCAGTATATGGCCTGAAAGAGAAGAATTTAGCCAAGACCTACATCAAGCTGATACCTTTAGGCATGAGAGACCCAGATGCGATTAGGTTGCTCAACTGGAAACGGCCTACTGAAAGGGATATAACTTCGGGAGACTTCTCTACAGTCTTGTTTGAAGTTGTTAGCAAGCGCTCGTCCGTCATCGAAGGATCTATGTCAGTGGATGAGCTGAATGATATTCTTGATGAGCTCGCAAAGAATATGGGGAAACAGTGAGTAGGCTATGTCCAAAGTCTATGGCGCATACTGAAGACAAAGCAGTGACATTCAATCCAAGATTATGCAACGTGTTTACAACCGTGCGACGCCTGCGGAACAGCGATGGATAGTACGCATTATTCTGAAAGGTGCTACCTATCTCAACGACATCACCCGGTATGCTGACTGTTTACAAAAGATATGGTCATATCAGTAAAAGAGACGACTATCTTTTCTGTATTTCACCCGGATGCTCAGGACCTATACAACACTTGCTCTGACCTCAAGAAAGTAGCATACGAATTATGGGATACCAAATACAGGCTCAACAACACAGTCAGTGTTCTTTACTATATTCTCTGTTTCAGTCTCAAATTTTCCGACAGGACAAAACAGTCCAGTTATTCTCATCCTTCGCACCCATGCTCTGCAAGCGCCCTCTGAGAAAAATAGAGGAAACTGTTCGTGAAATGGGTGGCTCGGAATTCCTCATTGAAGAGAAATTGGATGGCGAACGAGTGCAATTACACAAGAGAGGCAACGAATATTATTACTGCTCCAGGTATAGCATTGCTTTGTACGCCTGTCTTGATGCAAGCGTTGACACAGCTCAAGGAAAGGAAAGGATTACACATATCTTTATGGGAAGCACGTTGGAGCTGGTAGTTTGACACCCTACATCGACAAGGCATTCGATCCTCGTGTTGAAGAGTACGTTCAGATTAGTTGAGATATCAACGTTTATTGATTTTGTTTTCTAGGATTGTCTTAGATGGGGAGATGCTAGTATGGGACCCTGTATCTGAAAGAAACCTCCCGTTTGGAACACTCAAAACCGCAGCTCTTGGTAAGTCGATGGGTTCTGTGAATTGGTTAAACTGATCTTTCTACAGACAAATCGAAGAAAGAACATAATCCTCGGCCTTGTTGTATGTCCCTTATTTTACATTCATCTGATTACTCATAATGCTAATGCACCCGTAGTCAAAGTATTCGACCTCCTTCATCTCAATGGTCAATCACTTCTCCACCGGTCGACTACATTCCGGAAGAAGAACATGCGTGACTGTCTCAAAGAGGTTCCAGGCCGCATTGAATTCACTGAGGAGTCCAAAGGCAAGACTGCGAAAGACATCAGGGACAAGATGGACGAGGTCATGGCTTCGCGTGGAGAAGGGCTTGTCATCAAGCATCCTTTGTCCAAGTACGTTCTCAATGGACGGAATAAAGATTGGATCAAGGTCAAACCAGAATATATGGTCTGAATGTTTCAACACCATCATGCTACATGCAACTACTTACTTCGGGATATTAGGATAATATGGGAGAGACAGTAGATGTCCTTGTCGTTGGTCTGTTGATTCCCTTCCAAATCTCAGTCTCTCTCATTGATTATTAAATAGCTGGAAATTATGGAACTCGTAAGCGTTCCGGAGGAGTATCCACCCTTATCTGTGCCGCCTTTGACGACCAGCGCAACTATGATGATATTGACGACGACGAACCAAAGTACATACATTTCAAAGCTATAGAAAATAACGACGTCTGACATTGTTTCTTTATAGATACCGTACCTTTGTACGTGTAGGAACTGGGTTCTCATTCGCAGACTACGTTTGGATAAGAAGTAAACCGTGGAAGAAATGGGATCCCGATCATCCGCCAGCGTTCCTGCAAACTTCGAACCGGAGCCAGGATGATAAAGGGGATCTCTACTTGAATCCAGAGGAGTGAATATTTCATGTGTTTTTATCCGCGATTGGATACTAATGATTTATCCACGCTTTGCAGCTCCTTCATCATCAAAGTCAAGGCTGCAGAGATTACTGCCACAGGTCTGGTGGATTTCAACATATCCTTACATTTTTGACCGTCTAACGTGGCGCTTCTGTGTGATTCACAGACCAGTATCATTTGGGTTATACGATGCGCTTTCCTCGTGCGCTGAGTATCAGGGATGACCTTAGTATCGGCGATTGTATACAAGCCTCGAGTACGTTTCCTCCTTTCGGAACTGCGCGTAATTGCTGACGAGTAATATGATTCTAGCCATTTTTGAGAGCATGCGAACGGATAGGAAGCGGAAGATGGAGAGCGACTCGAGGTGGGTGTGGTCTTTTTGTGCGTTTATGGACGCTGTAAAACATGTCCTGAACGTGTCTATTATAGCATGACAAAGAAGAAAAGGAAAATCGTAACGAAGAAGGTAAAATTTGCCCACCTATCTGTGCCGTTCTTCGCTCACTTTGGGCCTATTCAAGCCCACCGTCCTTCCTCAATACTCAGGCCCCAGAAAGAAAGACGTTGCTGTCGAAAGTGACATCTTCGCGGGCATGAAATTTGGTACTTTCCGCTTTTCACTTTGAAGCCATTGAAAGGGCCACTACTGATACATATATGTAGTGGTGATGTCTGATCCTAAATCGCGGACTGGGGATGAAGACAAGAACACCTTGTCTAAATTGTAATGATATCGGTGTTGGCATGCGCGTCAACATTTGCTGACACAGTCCACATCTATATTTACAGAATCTATGCGAACGGGGGACTCTGTGCGCAGATTCCTACCAAGCAGGCGGAATGTTATGTCGTTTATGGGGGGACATCAATTCGCAAGTGTCTCTACAGTACTAGTGAAGTGGGCATGCATGCTAATCATGTTGCTCTGACTTTCGTAGCTTATGATTTAAAATTAATCATGAACAAAGGCATGGTGGATGTGATTAAGCCCAAGTGGCTCATCGATTCGATTGAAGCAGGGGAAAAGGTCACTATGATGAAGAAGTACTGTGGCATTTACTTTTTTGTTTGTGGATGGTCGTTGACGATACTTCTAGATATTTTTTCCATGCAACTGAGATGCGAATGGCCAAGGACGACTACGATTCTGGAACAGATGACGATGACGAAGAGGTACCAGAAGCAGCACCAGCCCCGGCGAAGGCGTCGACGTCTACGCCTGCTGCAAAGGATGAAGACGCGGAAATGATCGCTCCCGACGCTGTGAAGGAAGAAGAAATCGATCCTGAGCTTGCCGAGTGGTTCAAGGTGGATGGGAAGAGCGCTATCACACGCCATAATGATTCAGAAACGGAAGACGATGACTCTGCGACAGAGGACGACGATTCAGCTACAGAGGATGATTCCAACAATGAGGACGTCAAGAATGATCCAGAGGAGGTCGATGCTGACTTGGATGATTGGCTGGAGGTGAATAAAGATGATTCTGGCCTTGGAACGGAAGCTTCTAGTAAAGCTGCTGGAAAACAACCCGAGGTACGCTTTCACTTGCTCCTACTATCTGTCACAAGTTCGCCAAATTTTGGTTTCTAGAAAGACACTGATGTAAAGATGGGAGAAACTGAAGACGCTATGGAATATGACGAAGAGCATATTTTCAGACACTTGTAGGTGATTTCTTGAGGAGAAGGCTTCGTTCTAATGCATACACGTCGCAGGTGCTTTTATATGGATTCCACTGAGAATGCAGCGAAGAACGGAATTGCAGTCAAGCCATCTAAATACAAAAAAGACATCGAAAGAAAGTTAGTTTATCTTACCGAAACTTTCAATGGAACGATCTGATCTAAGTTATACCTGTCTAGTTTTAGCGAACTGACTAAATTGATCACAGAGAATGGGGGACAGATTGTGGGCTTAGACGAGCCCAAACTGACTCACGTTATCATTGACAAGCGGGATGAAAGCCGCCGCTTAGAGCTGATCAAGCGCACATCAAAGTATGTCTTCTCCCCCATCGACGCGTCATACGATGGTACTGAGCCATATTATCGTGGACAGGCCCAAACGGCGCCATCTAGTAATTTCAGAGTACATCAACGCCTGCTTGGACGAAGGCACATTGCTTGACGAAGACGGTAAGCTTTGTTCCCGCTTCTTACGTCGGTCTGCATTGCTGACTGGCGCCTTGTGTCAATCAATCAAGAATTTGCTCCATAAATACGCCGACAGTACCCTGCCTGTGATGATATGAAGAGTGAAATGAAAAGTTTAACCTGCAAATTTAGTTGTAAAACTATGTACACACATGTTGGATGGAGATTTCAGAGGCATACGCGCCTTACAATTGAATAAAATCCTATAGGCGCGCAGAGAGGCGCGACGTGCACGGAAGAATTGTTGTTGAATGTTTTTTTCTTTGTCGATCGGAGTTTGTAAGGGATGATTGCCAAACTGGGCGAAATGTCAATTCGCACTTCCTCCATCCTCCCTTCCCATCTCCCACCTTTTCCCTCTCATCCGCTGTAACATTTCCCATCTTATCTTCTGCCTCGTGCGACTCTGTACAGGACATCGCCGCTGCTCTTCTTGCGAACACATTTTTTAAAATCCTCGGCGACTGCTGAGGCCATCGTCCAAGCCACAACGCCGACAGCTGTACCAATAATTCATCTCAGTCTGGTTTTTAGCATCGATAGGACGCTATGACAGACACACAAGCCTCACCAATATCTCAGCTTCTTCATACGCTCGGATTAACGCGTGATGATCTCAGCATTCACAGCCAGCATATGCGCCAATTTCTCACTGCCGATACATCCGTGCCACAACGCGTCCAAGAGCGCGATGCTGAGTACAGAGCGCGGTCGGGTTCGGATCTACGTTCCAGCTCTCGGTCACTTGGCCCCTCGTCGAGCTTCTCAGGCTCGTTATCCCGCGCCAGCTCAAGCTCTCTGCGGGATGGCACCCCGCCTGCGACCCCAGTCAAGCCAGAGCCACACGACGCTGAAATTCCACATAGGCGCATGGACAGTATGGAAATGGTACTAGAGAGGCAGCGGAGGCAACGGAAGAGTCGCAAAGGGCGAGAACGCGAAGCAAGCAAAAATGTGACCCATCCTCCATCTCCGTCCCCCAGTAACGCGTCCCAAACTACTCATAACCTCCCCACTGTTGCTCATTCACGCGATGGTTCGCGTGGTTCTGAACCCGTAGCTGTAGAAAGCGCCCGCAACACTGTACCAGAGGTCAGTCGACGTGATTTGACGCGTACACGCCCACTAATCGAATCTTAGCAGCTCAATGATCCCCCGCCTGTGACTCCCCAGAAAAGCAAATATTATAGGGACCATACCAATCTGAGCACAGACTCAGCTTCGCGCAAGATGGTAATTTTTTTTCCACTCTTGTGTTATAAGACCAACGGCTCACCGCTTTTGCAGGACCCGACTTGTAAAACTGAGACACCGACTCCCACGCGCCCTGTTGCACAACAGCCTCCGCTAACTTTGGCTCAGCCCCAGTACTATGCCTATCCAGGCTACTTGGGCTATCCACACTTTGTTCCACTGGCATATAGGCCACCTTCAGCAACCTTGTCGGCACCCATACCTATAACACCACAAGCGCAACGCATGCAGCCGTCCATGTCAAAAAAGACGGCCTCACCTCTTCCCCCTTCTTCACCCCCTCCGGCGTCATCCCCTATGTCCTCTCCCGCCCGCGGCGTCAATGTCGTATCATCTCCTGGACCAATGGGTCCAGCACCCGAAGAAAACGAATACGATGACTTGCCCTACAAACTCCCGCCTGGTCCATATTCTCCGACAAAACCAGACCTTTCATATGCGGCACTTGTCGGCCGCGCGATTTTATCATCACCCGAGCACCGCCTCACCCTGCAAGAAATATACGACTGGATTACAATCGTTTATCCACACTACAAACGCGGCGAGACCACTTGGATGAACAGTATACGCCATGTCTTAAGTACCACCGTCTGCTTCCGTAAGGTACCTCGCGACCGCTCTATCGGTAGGACTCTGTGGGCTATATACGACGAGGACCTGGAATGCTTCAAGGATGGTGGTTTCAAGAAGCAGCTTTGCAAGGACTATATTAACGGTACCGACGGCAAAGATAAGAGCGCGGGCAATGTCAAGGGAAAAGCAAAAGCGCGCAAACGTGGCGCTGAAGAAGAAGACACTGCTGAGAGTCGCAAGTCGAAGAAACCCAGGAAAGAAGCGACCTTCGGAAATGTCTTTTCCTCCGACCCTCCAGTTTTGCAGCCTCCGTTCATGGGCGCGACCTCTGTTTCGGCAATGTCTACGCATCTCCTCTTCCCTCCGACACGTCCAACTACTCACCACCAGCCGTACTACCAAACTGTACAAGAACCCCAAAGCTTTTCCACAGAAGTCATATTCCCTCCACTGCCTTCCACTGCTGCATTCAACAGAGTTGTCAACAATTACACTGCGCTACCTATATCATCCACCATTGTAAACGATACAATGAGCTCTGAAATCCGATCGTCCTCACCTTCATTACCATGCGTTTCGTCCGCCCCGTCGTCTTCTTCCGTTCCGGAATTGACCCCCAATCGGAATTCCTCAAGTCCTCCGTCGTCATCTATGCCGGCCACGAGCGATGCCGATATAGACATGCACTCATCTACTCGGCCTAGTAGTGCGGCGAGCATGTTGTCTCAGATTAATGCCTCTGTTGTAGTCGCCGACACGAGTGACCGAGACAATGAGGTCGATGCATCTACCACGTCTACGGACGATGATGACAGTATCTTCAACACGACGCTCTTAGGTCCTGTACGCTTCTGGGGCCAGTCGCCCAAAGAATCTGTTCTGCAGCCAGGTATTGAGCTTCTGGCCTTTCATTCTGACGGAGATGAGTCTCCCATTGATAGGAAGGGAAAGAAAAAACAAATCAATTACAGAGTAAGGAAGGTTTACTTCTGCCCTTTGCTCAAACTGACTGATATTTCTTGACAGGCCTCGCTGTTCCCTCCTTTACCAACCTCTCCTACTCCTAATGTGCGATCCAAGCAATCATACGTGAAGACCGACGAAATGCTTCGTCCTATCACACCCGTCACCTCCTTCGACCCGCCATCTACGCCCCCGCGGAGCACGACACACCAAATCTCGTCCATCCGGACGCCCCTCTCGCACAAGGGCCTGCACATGAGCCCCACCGCAAGCCTCGCGCACTATAAATCCAACCTCGACCCTCCGCCTGCGTACAGCGGGGGCGTACAACCGCTCGACGTGATGTCTGATGGTGCGGGAGGCGACGAGGACGACCCGATGCGCACCCCGCGCAAACGGCTTTCGACACCTACTGCGTCCTATGGGCAGCCTGTGACGCCTCGCAGACTCTTGTTCCCGCCGGACTCGCCGTTCCGCACGCCTATGGATGGCTCGCCGTTCCGAACACCTGGGCCGCGGATGACGATCCTTGACCCGCATGACCCCCGGACGCTGCTACACGAAGAACTGAATAATCGCGCGTATGATGGCAGCCCGGTAGGGTTATACGCTAAAGGGTCGGGGTCGTTGCTGTATGACAGTCCCTATGGTGCATCGCCATCAAAGTGGTGGTGATTTGTGGATTGTTGCTTGTCATTGTGGGTTCGTTTGCTGTTTTCTGTGCTTTGCGGCTTTGCCTGGTTTGTATTCCGTCCGTCCGTCCTTCCCTCCCTCCATCCTGATTCCTCCATCCTCTTTTTTTGTTGCATCGGCTGTGCACGCCGTTTAATCCTCCTTTTACGACAATGTCACGAAATTATCTATCGACGATTCCGTCCGTCCTCCCTCTCCCCTATCCCGCACTCTAGTATTTGGGTCGTCTATCGTTCCGTTCATATCTGCATTTTTCAGTATCTTTTTTATCATCTATCTGTCATCATGCATCGTATTCTCCATCTCATCTCATCCATCTGTTCTGTCCATCAGGCGACAGACTCCTTTATTATGGATGGCGGTCTCCGCTTTTTATTACTTTCTCTGGGCTCAAGGCCGTTTTGTAGAGGATTTATATCATCCAAAATATTTTTTCTTTCCATTTATTATTTATCGTGTTTTTTTGGGGGCGTGTATTTGGTGTCTGGGGTGAGAGCCTGGAAAGTGAATGCGATCAATGATCTATATATTCCCCCCCTTTTCATTTTTTGTGTTATTTGTGTTGTTACCGTCCTGACCTGTGTCTGTATTTTTTTCCTGTTCCGAGTCGTAGCCCTAGTACCGATTGTGTCTCTGCTTGTTGCACATTATATTTCTATGCAACCGTCGCTGTGTTTTTGAGTGTACATTCAGGATGGAAATTTTCATTGCTTGTATATTTTATCCATATTCGAGATGGCTCAGAGCATGAGGCAGATTATCGGGTAAATTGTTTTTATTGAGCAGGCAACATTGCGTAGCCATGTAACTACGAGGAGTACGATATATGATACGAAATTCATGGACGTCTGAAAGAAGAATAGGTCAGCCTAAATCATCAAAATTTCATGGATAACGACAAAGAAAGATCAGCTGGCTGTTCTTAGTATTTTTGTGTAGGTTTATCCCCATCGCCGTAGCTTCGGAGTTGGTGTATATTTTTCTCATCTGTAAGATGGACGACATGGGTATAAGACTCACACTTTGTTTTCGAATCACTGCAGACGGAGAATTGCGAGAGGCGGTGTTGAATGTGTAGGAAAGGTGAGATCTGCAAGGAAAAGTGTCAACTTGAGTCATGACATGACGGATAGTAACAGAAAAAGAGTCAGAGGTGCAACTGTTTTGGCTAGTGCGTACCGAGTCGTCATAGCTATTGTCAGGTAGCTACGACTGGGGCGGCATGGTATCATCATTCAAGAACGCGAAACATGTACTCACCATGAGGACTACCGAAACGCATGGTGGATGGAAGATGCAGGACGTCGAGTCAAAAAAATTAAAAAAAATACACAGCCTTATATAGGCAGTTTGAGGCGTGGGAACTCTGAGTGTAGTATTAGTCACGCACCTCGGCTGCGTGCTCCTTGTCGCTGACCGCCATCGCAAACACCACAACCATCACTTAAAACGAGGTATAATGTCGTCTCCGGGCTCTCCCAGGTTGGTTGACTCCTATACAGTGCCCAAGGATATCCTCAAGGAGTTCCATGATCTTGCTGAGGAAGAAGACATCGACCCTTTCGCTGAGACAGCTTCGAAGCGTCAAATAGCAGCCAGGCAGTCCGACTACCACAACCGTCGCTTCAACCGTCAGGCCGTCGACAGTGCAGATGCGTTCCAGCAGGATGGAGAGGCAAAGGAGGTCGAGGGTGGATACAAGGACGCCATGCGCCTGACGCGCCTCGAGCAGGAGGAGCTGCGCGTGAAGCGGGCAATTGAGGAGAAGCAGCGGAAGGACAGGGAGGACAATCAGATGAAGATGGACCTCGACAAGACCCCTCCTCGCGAGGAGATTGAGGCGGCGGAGAGGGAGCTCGCGGCGATGAAGAAGGAAGCAGAAAGTGGCGGCAAGCGGAAGAGGCGGTGGGACGTGGAAACATCGGACGAAAACGTTGACCCGAATCAGAAAGACAAGGGAGAATGGTCGAAGGAAGCTTTGGAGGCGTCAGCGCCTAAGAAACGTCGCTCGCGATGGGATGCCACCCCCGCTGACGCCGTTGGGGAGACTCCCAAGCGCTCCCGGTGGGATCAGACACCCGCCCCCGCCCCCGAGGCTCCCATGATGCCCATTATCATGAATGCTCCCGGTATCATGCAGGACGACAAAAACAACCGCTACATGAGCGACGAGGAGCTCGACGCCATTCTGCCTGCCACCGGATATGCCATTGTCACTCCCCCACCTGGCTATGCGCCCATGGTTGCTCCCCGTAAATTCATGGCCACACCTATCACTGAAGTTGGCGGCTTCCAAATCCAAGAAAGCTCAGACGCTGCTGCAGCAGCTGCCGCGGCTGGCCTCGCGCCCGAACTACCAACGGAAATCCCTGGTGTTGGCAATTTGGCCTTCTTCAAAGCAGAGGATGCGCAATATTTCGCGAAGATCCTGAAAGAGGAAGATGAGACAGATTTGACAGTGGAGGAAATGAAAGA
Source organism: Pholiota microspora (assembly GCA_003314615.1). Taxonomy (NCBI): domain Eukaryota; kingdom Fungi; phylum Basidiomycota; class Agaricomycetes; order Agaricales; family Strophariaceae; genus Pholiota; species Pholiota microspora. The sequence continues at coordinate 20,767 of QFFD01000105.1, forward strand.
GAGGAAAATTATGCGCTTGCTGCTCAAAATCAAGAACGGAACGCCTCCTGTGCGTAAGACTGCTCTGCGGCAAATCACCGATAAGGCTCGCGAATTCGGAGCTGGGCCTCTCTTCGACAAGATTCTACCCCTTCTCATGGAGCGCACCCTTGAAGACCAGGAACGTCATTTGTTGGTCAAGGTTATTGACCGTGTGCTGTACAAATTGGATGATCTCGTTCGTCCATATGTACACAAGATTCTCGTCGTTATTGAGCCCCTTCTCATCGATGAAGACTACTACGCTCGTGTAGAAGGTCGGGAAATCATCTCCAATCTGTCGAAAGCTGCTGGCCTAGCCCACATGATTTCTACTATGCGTCCGGATATCGATCACGCCGATGAATACGTGCGCAATACCACCGCTCGTGCATTCTCCGTCGTCGCTTCAGCTCTCGGTATTCCCTCTCTTCTTCCTTTCCTCAAGGCCGTCTGTCGCTCGAAGAAATCATGGCAGGCAAGACATACAGGTATCCGTATTGTTCAGCAAATCGCTATTATGATGGGCTGTGCTGTACTTCCTCATCTTCGCAACTTGGTCGATTGTATCGCCCATGGTCTTTCAGACGAGCAGCAAAAAGTCAGGACGATGACCGCTCTTGGCTTGGCTGCCCTTGCTGAGGCTGCCGCGCCCTACGGTATTGAATCCTTTGATAACGTCCTTAAACCTCTCTGGTTGGGTATTCGTTTGCACCGTGGAAAAGGTCTCGCCGCCTTCTTGAAAGCCATTGGATTCATCATCCCGCTCATGGACCCTGAATACGCTTCGTACTACACCAAAGAAGTCACCGTGATCCTCATCCGTGAATTCCAGACGTCGGACGAAGAGATGAAGAAAATCGTGCTCAAAGTCGTGAAGCAGTGCGCGGCGACTGAGGGTGTGACAGCTCAGTATATCAAGCACGATATCTTGCCCGAATTCTTCAAATCGTTCTGGGTGCGCCGCATGGCCCTCGACCGCCGGAATTATAGGCAGGTAGTGGAGACTACAGTCGAGCTGGCGCAAAAGGCAGGCGTATCAGAGATTGTGGGCAGGATCGTCAACGAGCTCAAGGACGAGGCGGAGCCATACCGCAAGATGGTGATGGAAACGATTACGAAGGTTGTCGCTACCCTTGGCGCATCCGACATCGACGAGCGCCTTGAAGTGCGCCTGGTAGATGGTATCATCTATTCGTTTCAGGAGCAGACAACTGAGGACCAGGTCATGCTAGATGGCTTCGGTACCGTGGTCAATGCTTTGGGTATCCGTGTCAAGCCATACCTCACGCAAATTGTCTCCACCATCCTCTGGCGTCTTAACAACAAGAGCGCGAAGGTCCGTCAACAGGCTGCAGATCTTACGACAAGGCTGGCCGTAGTTATCAAACAGTGCGGGGAAGATCAGCTGCTGAGCAAGCTCGGTCTGGTCTTGTTCGAACAGCTAGGAGAAGAGTACCCCGATACCCTTGGAAGCATCATCGCCGCCGAAGGTGCCATCGCCAACGTCGTTGGTATGACACAAATGAATCCTCCTGTCAAAGATCTTCGTGAGTATTATATCATCTTGAATGTATTATATCTTTTTCTGACACATTTTCTACATCTCTAGTCCCCAGAATGA